>JANHFL010005644.1:12723-30384 GCA_032468155.1 Oxyrhabdium leporinum | reverse complement strand
ATCATCATCATCATCATCATCATCATCATCATCATCATCATCATCATCATCATCATCATCATCATCATCATCATGTTATCTTTGTGACTTGTCTACTTGTTTTCTACTTTATGTTCATTATTAGAACAGCTTTAGTGTTAGACTTCAGGAAACTAATCTTGAGTCTCAATGAGAGGAAGTAAATTACTTATTTAATTTACTCATCAAATAATGGCCATGATAATTACAATGGTATTTTATAGTAAATTGTAGTGGAATACAAAACATATCAATTCAAACTAAATCTGAATTTAGAACATCCTGTTTTGACTACAAATAATAAAAGTAAAGGCTTTCTCTGTCCAGTCATATCTGACTGTAGGGGGCAGTGCTCATATCTGTTTCTTAGCCAAGGGAGTCAGTGTTATCCAAAGGCACTTCCATGGTCATGTGATCAGCATGACTATATTCTGAAGGTACTATGAACACGGTTATCTTCCCACTGAAGTGGTACCTATTTATCTACTCACATTTGCAGGCTTTCAAAGTGCTAGATGGGCAGGAGCTGGGGCAAGTAAAGAGAGCTCATCCTGTTGTGCAGCATTTGGATCTCGAGCCTGGGCTGTCAGCTTTCCAGCTGACAAGCTCTGTGTCTTTAACCACTGAACCATCCCTCCTTTTGACTACAAAGCAGCCCAGCTGTTTTTGAAATGGCTCATTTTTAAACTCAATGTGGGTGCCTTTTGTTTAGAATACTTTGAGAGTTTTGCTCCCCCAAGCGAATAGCATGACAATTTTCACCATAATAAATTAGTCTTTATTTTAAATTGCTACCAGTCTGTTTATATTAAAGAAAGGATTCCCTTTTGCTTAGATTCTTGAATGATAAAAAGATCTGCACAAGTTTAGGGGTTCTGCATGCCGCTTTTCTTTGCTCCACATTGCATCTTCTCCTCAGGAGGGATCTGGAGAAAAGTTATGAACATTTTCTTAGCATTTAATTTAAAACAAAGGTATATTTTCAAAACACATTATCTATAAATGGCCAAATAATTACTGAAGTTACAAAATGTATACTCAATAAAGCAGTATAATGTACTGCATGATATTTGTTACTTCCTGGGAGAGACAGGTGGAGGCTCCTCTGCCATAAGTGATTAGCTTATTAAGGTCACTTGGATTTTAACTTGAGAAAGGGCATCAATTGCTGCTGCTTCTCCTCGGAAAACAGGCTCATCTTTTAACCACAACTTTATTAACTGCATGAAGAGGAAAACAACAGTCCATGTAGGAGTCACTTTGTAATAATGTAGGAGCATGGAGAGAGCCAAAGACAGCAGCAGTTAAGGCATCATGGTAGAAACTAGGAGACCATGAGTTCTAGTCCTAAAAGGTCCTTGAAGCTCTCTGAGCTTGGTTGTTTTCTTACTTCATTATCCAGACTAGGTACCATCATCAGTGCACAGGTAATGAAATATTAGCAAGGAAGCAACCAAACTTAAAGAGCACAAGGGTTCTCATTTCAACCCTGAGCTACAAAAATTATCCTTCATCAGTTCTAGTCCTGCCCTAAGCACAAAGCCAGTTGGATGACCTTGGACTAATCATTCTCTCTCAGCCTGGAAAGCAGGCAATGGCAAACCACTTCTGAAATCTTGCCAAGCAGGACTTGGCAAGAAAGGACTTGTCCAGGCAGTTGTCAGGAGTCAACATTGACTCAAAGACAAAAAAAACCAAAATGAAATAAGTCAACAGTGGAGTACACATTACTCATCTAATGAGATAATTTTCTTTTTCCAGCTATTTTCCCCAGAAATTTCCTACTTGAAAAATGCTCTATTTTTGCTACCTATTTTTGCTAGTAAATGGTCCAGTTGTTGGTATTTACTCTTTTGTTTCTCTCAACTTTTTTCTTCTTGGAAGATTCCTTTTAGCATAGAATCTCTAAACCAATAAGGATATATTGCATGAACAAACCAATTTTCATCTAAAAGTGTTTCCATTTTGGTATGAGTGTCCTCTTCAGTGTTATTTCTCATTCTGATTTCTGTAGCAGCAATAACATTTTATTTTTCCATCAGTTTGATAATAACTTGAGTAAACCTTCACTGAACATAATGCAACAAATTCCCAAGTTAAGAATGCCCTGGGTTAAGGACGACCCATAATTAAAAACTGAGCCTATTGTAGCAAGATTCAAGTTAGATAACACCTTGGGGAATGGTACTTGTTCTTAAACTGGGAACTGCTTTTAAGGATAACTTTATACAGGGAAATACCCTGTCTAGCTATGTGTTAAGTGATGTCTGAAAACACATACATATCCCATTATGCTAGGCAGCATATCTTGACTATATGTTTGGCATTTCTTCATCCCAGTTCATTACATATATATGTCTTTCATTGAAATTAACAAAATTGCAGGTCCATGTTAAAAGTTATGCTATAGGTCGGTGATTTTAAAAATAAAATCAGACCAATAAATGCATGCCTCTAAACTGTAATTCATACTTGACTTTAGTTTTTATTGCCACACCATTTTGGGAACACACCAGCACTGCTAGTAATATTCTCCAAATTAGACTAGTCTGAAAAAAGCTTAGCCTTGTGTAGGATGGTTGTACTCTGCACTTTGTCTTCCTGCTAAAGTTGACCATAATATTTTCTAATGGGTCCAAGAGAAGAAAAATTTAGCCTACAGATAAAGCACATCCTTCCTCTGAAAGAGACTCACTATATAATCAAGTCACCCACTGTCCTGAAGCTCATTGTTCTTGTGTGCTTACCTGGTCGAAAGACCAATATATTAGCTTGTCAAATGGGGTCAGAAGAAGGCTGTCTCAGAACTCTACCCAGCAACCTCTCCCATTGGAGCTTTTTAGATTTTGCAAGTTCTCAAAGGCACTGAACTGTTTCTCCAAGTATCCCTCACTCCTGGCCACATTTGCTCATTGATGTTGGGAACAGAATTCATCCATATTAGGGATACCTTCATTATGGAAAAGAGTGTTGTTGTTATTATTAGCATATGGTGCTGTAAGGACAAGGCTAGCAGTGCTCCTCTTTCTCGGTATATCATGCCATCCATGCATGTAATACCTGAAGAGGGTAAATAATCTTGCACAAATCCCAGTCTTGTTATTATGAGATGCCTTTCTAGATGAATTGCCCTTTTCTTCATTGCTTACAAATACATCTTTATTCTCATTTATATAGCCCAGCCGAACAACTTGATCGCTCTGTACTAAGCCCAAAGCTTTATCATAGATAAGAAAAAATCCACAGTCAGCATTTCACTTCCCAGTCTTTAAAAACTGACTACTGATAGACTTTGTCACTTCTGCCACCTCTAACAACATGAAGAACAGGCAAAGAAAACCACTAATCAGTGTTATTTTTAGATGACTAATGGGAGGTTGTAAAAACAACTTGAAATCAATGCTAAGGAGTCCACCGAGGAGAGGTAAGAAGTCAATATGGTAGCTTCAATTAAGCAATGCCCTGATTAGTGTCCACTCTCTGAGCTACATGGCTGTAATGGTATGTGGGAATGTTCTTGGGAGACAGAAGGGAGATTCCCGAGACTGACAATCAGAATGTAACAGATGTCTCAGCCCACAAAAGGAAGGATGGCATGGGAAACATTTCAGAAGGGACCCTCCCTATTTTCTCGCGAATAAGAGAAAAGGAGGAGAGAAATACTAAAAGATTCCGTTAAGGTAACCTTATAATAATGAGAGAGCTAGGGCTCTTGATTGTCCTTTTTGTCTGGACTAAAGCACAGGACTAACAACAGTTCCTAGAGCTATCCAAATCTCCTCCTCTCCATACAAAAGGGAAAGAAAACAAACTGTAGGTTTCCTGTCCGCCCAACCATTTTTTCAGAACTATATGTGTTTCATACATTTATCTGTTTGTTTGCAAACAAACAAAAGTTGCTGTAACAGAAAATCTATCGAGCTGCAGAGGCCCATTTCTGTCGTCTCTTAAAAACCACTGAAGTTACAAAGCCAAAAGAATAGTATGTCAGGATTTTTGTGATCAGACGTTTTTCACTATAGCTCTAACCGTGGTTCTTTCATGCTATGGTGACAGGAATGAAGGAACACAACTCAGAATTGATCTGAGTTTGCATTGTTTCCAGAGCTTTGCAATTCTTTTCTGGTTCACAGCAAAATAAGAGATGTGATTTCCCCTTTATCTTCATTAGAGGATTAGTGAGCTGCAGAGTACCTATTTTTTCCACCCTCAAAGAACTGCCTTCAAATAATGGAAGCCTCTCAGGGAAGTGGTAGAAAGGATGAGCAAGAAAGATGGGGAGATCACCAGTGTAGCACTGGATCATCCCCAAATTAAAAAAAAAAACCAAAGCACTGGGCAGCTTCAAACACTCAGAGCTGAGTCAGAAGGAAACTGGTACAGCTGCCTCATACAGCCATTGCTGTGGGAATGTGCAGAATCCTGGTATGGCAGCTTGGACAGTTAAAAGAGAAAAAATGACAAAGGACACTTCACAACATAATGTGCATCACAACATAAATTATATACATTTTATAATGTTGTTCACTAATATTATAAAACATGGCATCATCATGGCTTCTACCAGATGCCTGTGCATGAAGTGCCTTAAAGTTGCTTAAGATAATACAAAGGGTTTATGTGTAGCCTTGTGAACTGGTATTTTAGAGTTATGAGAAACAACTTTGTACATTAAATAATTAATAGAAACAGGGATAAAATATGTTTAGTAACATCGTTATGGAAGTATGTCAGCAGTACCTGATTGAAAGCATTCTTCAGAGAATCAATCTCTGCCTTTAAGAGAGGTTGCCTTCATGAAATAGATTGTATCACTCTTACATTGTAGCAGAGCTCCATCTAGTGTTTAGTTGCACTGGAAAATTTGATTTAAGATTACACCACTTGTTTTGTTAATATAAAGTCTCTTCCAGTTTATTTTTCTAGGTTGCATTTGGAGCATTTAAATTCTCTGTTCACAAACTGGTCCACAAAAGACACAATTGGTAGTACCTTGCTGATCTTGAAAAAGTCAAACAGGTACAAGAAGCTTCAATTCTGGTTCATTGCTTTATTTTGAAGAGAAGGAAAAAGAAATAGAGACAATATCTGAAAGGGGATGAGGGATGCCATTTGCTTCCCCACCAGTCCCACAGAGAAGCTTTACTGTATGGAACAAACTTTAAAAGAGGAAGAAGCCTAAAGGAAAATGCTTTACATGTCTGTGGAACTTTCCCTTGTATTTTTTTGTACAAAAAAATTAACTGGAACAGTATCAGATTGTCTTGCAACCCTCTTGTTAGCAGTGTTTACTTGGGAGTAGGGAAGCAATTGATCACTGGATTGCTTGACACAGCCTTGGATGAGGAAGGGGGCAAGAAGATCCTTGGGCAAAAAGAGTAGGATTAATTGGTAGTGTTGCCTGTTAGTTTTAGAATATTCCCTTTGAAATATTTAAGCTTTTAGGTGAAATTGCAAAGGCTGCAAAGCATTCTTTTCTGACAATGTGCAATTTTTTTTCAGAAGCACATGTGAAATGCATTTCAGCTTGGAGAATCATATAGCCAGATGGTAGCTGTTAGATGTGACCCATTTCTTTAAAAAAAACTTTGCATATTACAAATACTTTGGGAAACATTGGAGTTGTTTTTCTCTTCTCATGTAGATGTACAGTATTATTTTTCTTTTAGCCGAGACTGAAATAAAGAAGGAAACACATACACACACGCATACAAAGCAACCATAAGTTTCAATTACCTCTAAATTTTAAAGATCCCATAAATAATGCTTTATGCATGATGTGTGTGTGTCAAAAAAAGTCAGATAGCCACAAGCATGTAATTGAAGTATCACTTCTTATTTGTGTCATGACACAAGGAACTGTCAGGAAAAGATTGTTTTAGTGTTTTTCTGAGAAAAGACAAATGGCTATTTTTCTGGGAAAAACTGAATATTTTATAAAAGTGCATATAGTTAACAACTGGAACCACCACTAAAATATGGGAAAGTTTTCCCACAAATCCACAAATCCCTCAATATCCATGTTCGGAAGTTACTTTAGATTTCAGAATGGGTGAAATTTCAGAACAGGGTGAGAGAAAAAAAGCTGATCCAAATTTTATATTTAATTTTTATGCCACTCATCTCTCCTATAAGATGCCTCTGGGAAGCTTACAAGATATAATTTTCTTTTGTAGTTTTTTTTGGCAGGAATGCAGACATTGTCTTTTTTCTTTTTTTCAAAATTTCAGTTCCAGCCTACAGGTCAGGATGTCTGGATGGTCTTTTATTTAAGCATTCTGCTTAGCTTCTAGTTTCAGACAAATTTGGCCAAATGTTGTTACTTACTTGAAGGAGCACCTGTTTTTCCTTGACCTGGCCCATATTTGAAAATATTCATTAAAGCTTTCCTCTTCAGCTTTCTCCACAATTCAACAGGCGCCATCTTAAAATGGAGAAACCCAGAGAGGTTTCCTAGACTGCACTGTAACACTTTTGAGTGCCAGCCATCATGTTTTATTTTTATTGTGGAGATGGTGGGGTAGTCCATGCAGTTGGACGGATTTGGAAATAATTCCGTTTTTGAGAGTGGCAGAACAATACAATTGAAGAGCAGGTTAGGACACCAGGTGTCCATGCCACAGTTGGGTTGAATTATCATAACACAACTTTCTTTTTTATTCTGTATTATGTCTATGGAGATTTTCAGTCATCTAGGTTATGGTTGTCTCAAAAGTGCTTTTTCAAAAGGCAACTGGACTTTGTTTTTTGCTTGAAGATGTTTTGCTTCTCATCCAAGAAACTTCTTCAGTTGTGAATGATGGTGGAAAATGGATTTATACTCCTGGCAGTCGTCTGGTCGTTAGCTCTTTCTGAGCTTTAGTGGCGCAGTGGTTAGAATTGCAGTACTGCCAGTGCCAATCAATTTGGCAGTTCGATTCTCACCTCAAGGTTGACTCAGCCTTCCATCCTTTCAAGGTCAATAAAATGAGGACCCAGATTGTTGGGGGCAACGTGCTGATGCTTTAAACTACTTAGAGAGGGTTATAAAGCACTGTGAAATGGTATGCAAGTCTAATTGCTATTATTATTCTGAAAATCATTGGGGCCCCTTGGAGGTTTATCTGTGCCCCTGGGGTCACCTGAATGTGCAAATGGGTGTGAAACCTTCTTGGAACTGCTCAAACTTTGATGAATTAAAAATGTTTTACTCAACTGACACCAAAATGACAGAGCGCAAAATAGAACAGAGTTTGACAGAAGAGGAGAGAGAATGTAAATACAGCAAGCAAGCAAGCAGGTTAACTCAGAAGTTCACCCCCATTCAGGATATTTTAAGGACAATGAATGGAAGTCTGACTGCAAGGGCACTTTGATTTGGACATCCCTGAATCATCCCTGCCCTGCCCAGATAGTGAACATGGAGCTTCATAATAAGTTTTGACACAGAATAGGTTGAGTTGTCCTCATTTGCTCTGCCTCAAGCAGATCATATCTGCCTTGAATTGATTAGTGAACTGGAACAGCCCTGCTTTAGATTACTGAAATTCAAACATATGAACCAGGAATGATACAAACAAGAAAATATTGCTACATTAAGTTGATTCTTGTATTTTTATTATTATTTTAAATCTTCAGATTTTTCTGCCATGAGACAGGAATGCATGATAGACAGAATGGCTCAAACATCTTCACATGACACACTCAAATCATATTTCATTCACAATTTTACCCTAAAACATTTACAGTTAACATAATCCCACCCATTTCTATTATCACAGATTTAATTATTTATTGAACAGTAGTTGCCAGCAATCAAAAACTGTAAGGCTTTTTTTTTCCTTTCCTTTTTTTTTGGCATTTTTTTTAAAAAATCTGTTAATCTATAACATGAGGAAAATCACAACTATTAATTCTCGCTTTATATGGCAACCTCAAGGTAATAGATAAATCCAAACAAAATGCTCTGTTTTCATGTTACTCACCGAGGATGTTAAAGAGCTCTACAATCCATTTCATGTTAACTAAAATTACTAAAACTATTTTACCTTACTATGTTTTTAAAAGCTGTGTTATTTAGTTAATCTCTCCTTGTGGAACAGAGTGGAACAAAAAAATGGGGGAGAATGTTAAATATAATCCCCTTTCTCGATCCTTTCTTCCATCTATTATGGGTGGTTATAGAACTCACTGAAGCAGACCGGGAAGTTGTAAATCATTGAAAATGAGCCTCTTCCCTTGCAGATGCATCTTTTCCAAAGGAATCCATTATCTTGATACAGCATTTGTATTTGTGTTGCCCACAGGGACTATTTGGCTAAGTGGCCAATCATACACTGGAGCACTCCAATGTATCATTTAACAGTACAGCTTTTTAGATAAAGCAAAAGAGAGCAGTTGCTTGGAATTCACATAGTGGTTTCTGAAGATAATTAATTATGTTGAGGTTTTCCGGAATGGATGTAAACAAAGATGTATGTGCACCTATTTGTATCTGTATGTGACAGTCTTTATGTCCTTTGGGAGTCCACATCAATTGTTAATGTTTCCACTGATGAATACTGTAGATTACATACCTGATCTGTAGTATTTACTCCTGAGAAGTTAATAGAAGGGAATGACAGTTCTGATGCACTTTGGAATGGCACATTCACGTAAACGCTTGCACACTTAAGACTTAACAAAGGTTTCTAAACACAACTTCTAAATAAGGTCTAAAATATCAGCACAATTAAAAAAAAATCCTATGTAACTAAAATATAAAGTAGGGTGTTTTTCAACAAACGTTTAAACAGGAAAACCTAGGTATTTAAGAAAAATGTAGCTGACGGATTTTAATTTTTTTTTAAAAAGGATATTTTTTAACACACACTAAAATGCCATGATATCCCATAACTGGCCAGGTCCAGCTATCTCCGAGCTGCACGGCTTACAAAATTGGACAAGAGAAAAAAGAAACACAGAAATAGAGAAAAAAATTCAAAAATAGCCAACATTATCCAAGAAAATGGAACATTTATATTACAGCTATTTAAAAAATGGCTGTAAAAAGTCTGTATGAAAATTTCTTATTTTAAGGTTCTTCCCAATTTTTTAAGTAACTGAGTAAATAATTGCATTACTCCCAAGCAATAAATTTCATAACTTCATGCTATTTCTCTAATATTTAATCTCTTATTGAAAATACTAATTATATCTGAAGGTCAAGTTTGAACTTGAGAATTAGAACTTTTATCTTAATGAAGTTAAGTCAGCCTGCATTATACTCACAGTTGGTGTTCTTGAATTGTAATATGTCGATGCAAGTAGTTCCTTGAAATTACATTGTATAGCAATCATTGGGTAGAAAACTAAGCAGAACTTGCTATTTTAATTTGGTTATTTTAAGATCCACTACCACGGAACAAACAGAAGTATATTTTAATATGAGTTGTCTTAGGACAACCAGCAACCAAAGTAGCGGCTAGTAAGAATTGCTAGTTTTAGAAAATTGCATAGGTATTAATCAAGAAGGCAGTAAGCACAGCACTGTATGTGCCATTGTGATGTGTGTTATTCTCCTCTCCTTCTCTTTTTAATGTAAAAACAGAAAGGAGAGCTTCCTGACAGATTTTCCATAGAGCTTCCATAGTAGATGTTACCTAATGCTTCTGAATGATTTTAAAAGTTCTTTCCCACAATATTCTCTACCTGCTTTTCTCAGCAAACTCTTGCTTAGTTATTTGTATCATGCCTCTTTCTCATAGCAATTTTAGAATGATATTTAACCTAAGGTAACATTCTACTTTTCTATTTAGCACTTGACTGGAACCGTCAAAATGAGTCCTTACAATAATCCCATGTGTTGAAAACAGAAGTAGATCAAACTAATAAGCCTTCCACAGAAACTTGAGTGCTCCATGTCAGAGCTGCTTCCCTTCCTTACTTGAACCCTCTTTTTTTCTTTTTCTTTTTTTACAAAACATTGAGAGAAAATATCTAAAGATCATCTTGAGTTTCAAGTTGATAAGACACTGGAGAGTTTTCCCGCTGATCTTCAATAACAGTGGATTCACTCTGTTCCTCGCTCATTTCACTAGGTGGTTCTTCACAATTTGGCTCTCCTGGATCCAGACTGCTTCCCTCACTTTGCTGCTCATTCTGCTCTTCATTGGTCTTCACAGTATGCTCCACGTTACTCTCGAAGGATGGTGAAAAGCCATCCACTAAATTTTCACTGGCTGCCATTTCATCTAAGGGTTGATTAAGGGACACAGGGATGCTTGGCTGTGTAAAGCTGTCTCTGGCAGTTATAGGCACTTTGTTTGTGCCCATTTCTACAGCAGTATCATTCTGTGGCAAAGTTGCTTTCTCGACAAGTCTCCACTGAATGATACTCATATCTTTGCCTCCAGTTGAAATTAAATGACTATCATTATAAGAGAAACTGACATTTGTTACATGACTACTATGGGCACTGTATCTATGACTTGGAGCCTGTTAACACAAATAAAAGAACACCAGTATTAGGATCAAGCTATACATCAAACAGGATTAACTCAACTTCCAATTAACTAGGAAAAATATATCTTATCTTTCTAATGCATTGTAAATTTTAGCAAGCAACAAATTTTCCCAAAATATAAATCATTACAACCTCAAACATGAATTCTAACTCTAATGCTACTGGTCACTTTGCCAGTATAATAAATAAATAAATATTCAAACAACAGATTTTACTTATAGTAAAATTTACTTATAAGGTGCAATTTTCACAGGAATGGATTAGTCCCATTCTTCTTGTAAATAATCCTGTCATAGGAGTGGGGAAGCTGCTAACCAGAATAGTTGGTTTGCATCTTCCAGCAATCTTGGAAATCATTGGTTGTCCAATAGTCACTGGTTGCAATTGCAATGCATTTGCATAGCACCAGACTGCTGGGACAAGCAGCTCACAGCAACTTCAAGACAAAACAGGTAGGCTGAAAGGGAATATCTATTTGCACTGACTGTCTGAAATTACTCATTGTGAAGGCAACTGACCTTCTGATCAGAAAACATCAGTAGTTTGAAAACAGCAGAAGTTCATCCTTGGTAAGTGCTTATGTGATTGCAATTTTATTTTAGAATGTCTGGTGTAGTTCAATGAATACTTGTTTTGCAGCTGTGTTTCGTGGTACTCTTTTTAAATTTGGATACTATCCTATTTGTAAGAAGATTGCTAGTTTACATGGTCAGATTGCTTATCTAGAGTCTTTAGTTTGTGCTCTTCAGGCTGCAATTAGGTGGCCAACTTAGCTAGTGTGTTCTATCAGCCCCCCTTACCACAAAGATCCTGCATGAGAAGGGCAGTAGGGGCAACTGTTGGATCTGGTCAGAGTGAGAGCTGTGGATCATATGTAGAGCTGTGGACAATCACTTAAATGTAAGCAGCAATATACTGCAGTTGCCAAAAAGGCTAATGAAGTCTTAGCTGCATTAACAGAAGGATAGACTCAAGATCATGTGAAGTGTCAGTACCAGTTTATAACGCCCTAGTAAAGACCATACTTGCATCCAGTTTTGGTTGCCACAATATAAAGAAGATGTTGAGACTCTAGAAAGAGTGCAGAGAAGGGCAACTAAAATGATTAGGGGACTGGAGGCTAAAACATACATAAAACGGTTGCAGATATTGGGTATGTCTAATTTAATGAAAAGAAGGGCTAGGAGTGATAATACCATAATAATAATATTCCAATTTCTAAGGGGCTGCCACAAAGAAGAAGGGGTCAACTTATTCTCCAAAGCACCTGAAGACAGGACAAGTAATGAATGGAAACTAATCAAGGAGACAACCAATCTAGAACTAAGGAGAAATTTCCTGACAGTCAGATTAATTAATCAGTGGAATGACTTGCCTCCAGAAGTTGTGGATGCTGGAATACTGGAGTTTTTAAAGAAGAGATTGGATAATCATTTTTCTCAAATGAGATAGGGTTTCCTGTTTGAGCAGCAGGTTAGATTAAAACAATGATGGCTAACCTTTTTGGCACCGCGTGACAAAAGCGCGTGTGGGCGCATTGCCAAAATGCAATGCGTGTGTCCCCAGTGCATGCCCCCCGCCCCTTCCCCCTGCATGCTCCCTGTCTCCCCGTGCATGCGCGTGTATCCCCCGCATGCGCCCAACACCCTGCGCATGCGCAGCAGAGACCCGAAGACCAGCTGGCTGGTGGGAGGCACACACGCGTATACGTGGCGGAGCTGAGCTGGGGCAATGATTTGCATGCCCAGAGAGAGGGCTCTGCATGCCACCTTTGGCACGCGTGCCATAGGTTTATCATCACGGGACTAGAAGACCTCCAAGGTCCCTTTCAACTTTATTATTCTGTTATTCTAAGCCGTGGTGGCGCAATTGTTAGAATGCAGTACTGAAGGCTACTTCTGCTGACTGCCTGCTGCCAGCAGTTCTGCAATTCGATTCTCACCGGCTCAAGCTTGACTCAGCCTTCCGTCCTTCTGAGGTCAGTAAAATGAGGACCCAGATTGTTGTTGGGGGCAATATGCTGACTCTGTAAACCACTTAGAGAGGGCTGTAAAGCACTGTGAAGTGGTATATAAGTCTAAATATTGATTATCAGAAGGTATAGTGTTTTTGTACATAATAAGCAAAGTCTTTCTCAATCCAAATTAACTGGTGATCAATTCAGTGGTAATCAGGAAGAAAACATTTTAGCAGCTAGAAGATAGTATTGCTCTGCTCTCCAGCTGTTACAAGTCCATTTTTAGTTGTTAAAAATTTAAGACTTCTTCAAACCTTTTGCTGCCTTTAAACTGTCTCCACATTTTCTCAAGCATTGACATGGTAGCCCTGTACAAACGTAACAAGGTAAGGTTTTAACGCAAGGCTAGCATTAAAGATAAGATATATGCTATGAGATCACAGTTTATTGTAACTATCCAGGAAAGAGAGCTTTAAGTAAAGCTGCAAAATGCAGTCAAATCAGCTCAGGGTGGAGAATAAATGAGGAAAAAAATCCCCTAAAAACAAAGTGGCTGATATCATGAAACCTTCACTTTTGATGATGCCAAAAGGCAAATGAGACAATTGAACTTCTTTTCAGGCAGATCTAAAGCAATTTCACACTTTTTTACAATAAACGTAAAGATATGTAGCTTGATATGAACTGAAACTACATTTTTAAATTCTTCTTTTTTAAAACTACATTTTTAAATTCCTCTTTGACCACAGCTTTGGATCAACCTGTCGCAGTTATAGATGTTTTTGGAGGTGGTGGGCGTATTTGAAATGTTGCAAGAATGTTCTGGAAACTCTTCAGAAAAGGCTGCCAGGGGAAAGCTTCCTGGTTGATAAAATTGCTGCCATTGTAGGCATAACAAATGACTTGCACCGGCAAACAATTCCATGACATTGCTCTCCAGCCTTTCCTGATTGCTATCTTCCACCACAGTTTGCAACTGTTGCTGGGTTTTGTTTTTTTAAAAAAATATTAAATTTTATCTAGACAGTTAATCACACTTCCTAAGAATGTGCGATGTTGCAGTTACCCATAATTTCTTATATTTTCTAGATTGTCTATATCCTCTTAAAATGGTGCTTTGCTTGGCAGCCTAACAGAAGAAAATCTCCAGTAAAAAAAATAATGGTGGAACATTTTAATTCTTTAACATAGGATTTGTTTGTATAAATCCTTGCTTTACAATCGAAAATTGCAAGCTTTATTGAGATTTTCCCCCCTCACAAGTAGAAGTATCTCTTCCTTCCTCCCTTCCTTCCTCCCTCCCTCCCTCCCTTCCTTCCTTCCTTCTATATTTCTCTCCTCCACTTAGAAAGTTAATATATTTATCTGCCAGTCTAAAAGGAAGGGAAAAGAACTCTCCATAAAGTACTGCAAATAATGCCGCAAACATTTGGAATTGTGTTCTGTGCTCGTGTTTATTATGTATGTAAGTTCAAAGTGTGGGAATTCCAGTGCTCTTAATTTTCTTCGTTTTGACCTTTCCTCAATGCGAGTAACCCCTTTAGAGCAACCTGCAATTTCTTTTATCCTTCCTTGCTTTTTGGAGCTTACATTTTATCAAATATGTTTGGCCTTGGGGGTCATCAAAGTCATGCCACGTCGCTTCACTGTTTTCATCCTTTAGTTTTGAAAATATAACAAAAGTCTCTAGAAGGTCACCATGAAGACATATTTGAGATTCGTCAGTCATTGATCTTGGGTTAAAAACCGATCAAGAGTTTTAAACTGCCCAGTGATATGCATGAGGCTAGAATTTTTTTAAAATTTTTTTTCTGATTTGCAGCAATCTAATGGATTTATCCAGCTCAGTAATATGGCAATTTAAATTCCAGGAAAAGAAGCCTTTGTATGTAGGTCAATGCTAGAGTGCATGCTTTGCATGCAAAAAGGCCAACTTCATCAAATAGGGCTGAAAAAGTCACCAGTTCCAGAGAGATCCCGCTAATTGTTGTCGAAAGCACCGTGCCAGATGGATCAATGGACGAACTCAAGAGAAGACAGATTTGTTTTTCATACAAACTAGGATTGGGGGGGGGACACCCTAATATTCAGTTCATTCAGCAAGCTTTATTAATCGAACATTTAATGATTTATGGGATCCAATCTGGGTCAGACACCGGGACCAGAGGTTTTGTCTTCCGAATTTTCAGACTTGTGCTGGAGCCCATCCTCAGAGAACTTCTCTGTGTTGTTTGGGCTGCTCTGTGTGTAGCATTTACATGGTACCATTATGCGTAGCTTTTTAGATGTAGATTGGGGTGTTGATGGCTGGCTATTAAATAGTAGTTGTTTACTTGTGCTGCCAAGCCCCCCATCTCTTAAGTACTTGATAAGGTTGGGAGTAAACCAGCACTCCTGTTGATTGACGAGGGGCCTGTTTCCTAGACTTCAATCACTTCGCTGGCTGTTTTTGTGCCTGCTCATCCAACAATCTTAGTAGCTGCAAATGTAATGATTAACATTCTCAGAATCTTGCTAGAGTAGTTCTATAGATTTTATATCTATCCTTTAATTGACATCATCCAAAACATTTGGAATTAATGTTAGCGTACCGTACTATACTTACTTTTAATATTTGTTATATTAATCTTACTTTTAATATTTGTTATATTACTGAAATATTTTGCAGAAAAGTGAGCTGATTCCACAATAAGAAAGATTGGATTTTGCAGCTTCCTAATTTATGTACAGAAGAGCAATGTTTTCATGCTTTATATAAATGAGGCCATTGATTTTTTTGAGTACTTTCAGTTTTGGCTATTTTGACTGGTAGCAATTCTCCAAGATTTCATGCAAATATCTTTTGACCACCTGCTGTCAGTATTTTTTAACTTCAATGGAAAAAAAATCCAATGTCAACTATAATTTTCTCATTCCTGCCTTTGGATATAAAAGTATTAACTTCTGTATATAAAACATGTTCTACCACACAGTTCTGCTCAAACATTTTGGTTAGTTATGGGATTCAGTTCGTTAAAGGATAAACACCACCAATTTCTGACTTAATTATAGCTTTAACTACTTATTTCCTGTATCAGATGTGTCAGCAGGGGAGATTTAAAAAAAAAATCAAGCTAATAATTTCAGCCACCATCATGATTTCTTTGATGGTACCAGTAGACACCCCTAATATGTATGGCCCAAGTCATACAGATTAGAAAGTTCCCATTACACTTAAACATTCACACAAATGAACCAGATCTTTGCATTCCCACTCTAGTAGCAGTGGAAAAATAGCTGTCCATTCCTCAACTCAACTAGTGACCATACCAAGAACCATAAATGTTTGGATTTGCAGTATATGCACTTGTATCCCTTAATATGACATAACAATCCTCTTATCCTCTTTGGGCCAAATAATACAGGTAATCTTCAACTTATGGCCACAATATCACCCAACATTTCTGTTGCTAAGCAAGACAGTTGTGAGGTGAATTTTGCCCCATTTTACAACCTGTCTTTCCACAGTTGTTAAATGAATCACTGCAGCTGTTCAGTGAATCTGGCTTCCCCAATGACTTTGCTTGTTAGAAGGTCAAGAAAGGTGATCACATGACCTTGGGAAACTGACAGTCATATATACAAGCCAGTTGCCAGTTTTGATCATGTGACCATGGAGGATACTGAAATCGTCCTAAGTGTGAAAAACAATTATAAGTCACTTGTGTCAATTCCATTGTAACTTCAAGCAGTCACTAAGCAAATGGTTGTAAGCTGAGGACTGCAGTAGCAATGAGGACTGGGATTTTTTAGCATCACTTATGGTTATGGTTGAGTAATGCTTTGAAAATTCTATATTGCAGGGCTGTCAAACTCGAGGCCCGCAGGCTGGATGCATCATGTGCCGGCCACCTGGTTTAGCAAAGAGGAAAAAAGTCCCGATACGTCACATGATGCCACAATGACGGCGTAAGTTTGACAGCCCTGCTATATTGCTATAAGTCTCTTAGGGAAATCTCAAAGGTGCTTTTTCAGGAGGCAACTGGACTTTCTTGTTTTTTCTTTTGAAGATGTTTCGCTTCTCATCCAAGAAGCTTCCTCAGCTCAGAATATAAATCCTTCTGTTCCCCACTATCCTGTCAGAGCTGAAGAAGCTTCTTGGCTGAGAAGCAAAATGTCTTCAAAAGAAAAACAACAACAAGAAAGTCCACTTGCCTCCTGAAAAATTGGGACAACCATGACTCGGATGACTGAGATACTTTACAGACTGCTTGGAACCTTCCCCAGCATAGCTTCCTATCGTACTGACAGGAGTAGGATAGGGAAGAGAGAGGAGATGATTAGGAAGTTGTTTGATTA
This sequence comes from Oxyrhabdium leporinum, assembly GCA_032468155.1. Taxonomy (NCBI): domain Eukaryota; kingdom Metazoa; phylum Chordata; class Lepidosauria; order Squamata; family Cyclocoridae; genus Oxyrhabdium; species Oxyrhabdium leporinum. The sequence goes on along the minus strand of JANHFL010005644.1, from coordinate 13,588 downwards.
GCATAGAGGAGAAATGAGAAGACCTTTGGTCAAAGCTCTGATTGAATCCTGATCTTTGCTTCTTCTTTTGTTCTGAAAGGATCTCTGATTTACTTCTGGTGATCTCTGCCTCTTCTCAGCATATCAGTATTAACTGAAATGAAGCTTCTTGCAGTTCAGTTTCAAAGTGCCTTGTGAAGGATTAGTAGAGTAGAGATGTTGATACCGGGGAAGCTATAAATAGTTGCATAAAAGATGGAAGATCATAAGATCTTGCATTTATCTGTCAATGCACCATTCTCATACATTTTCCCACTGAATGGGAAAAAGAAACTCAGTGTTATTATCTCCGATAGAATAGCTAGCAAGCTCAAGGAATTCTAGCTGCAACCACACGTAGTGGGTTGGTATCTTGGAAGCAGCTTTGGGAAATGCCACAGTCAACTTCTTTCACTTGCAATTAAATCAGTGATATTCTAAGGAGGAAGTAGGTTGACAGGTGTCAAATATTTGAAAGGCAGTAGAAACAATCGTTCTTTTAACTGTTATTTGCTTGATACACCAAGGACAAGATTTTTAAGATTTAAATTACTGGCATGTAGGCGTAAGCCAAATGTTAGGAAAGTTTGCCAGCTATCAAAGCAATTATGCAGTAGATTGCATTTAAGGAAGAGCTGGAAGAATGCAAAAAAGGTCATGCAAAAACAACAACAACAATAAGGGAATGGAGCAGTTTGTCCAGGACAGGGATGTCAAACTCGATTTCATTGAGGGCCACTTCAGGGTTGTGTTTGACCTCAGGGGGCCGGGGGGGCGTGTCCAGGTGGGTATGACCAGGGTGGGCTTGGCCAGATTGATGGCACTTGTGTCTGGGGCCCAGAGATCG
>JANHFL010005644.1:0-12623 GCA_032468155.1 Oxyrhabdium leporinum | reverse complement strand
ATGCTGACTCTGTAAACCACTTAGAGAGGGCTGTAAAGCACTGTGAAGTGGTATATAAGTCTAAGTGCTATTGCTACTATTATTCTATTATCCTAGTAAACTAAATAGTAAAATTTCTGTTCTGTCCTTTCATTGCAATCACTGTGCTGCCAACAATTTAAAAACTTGAAATTAAAAAGAAAATGTAGTGAGAGAGTAGTAACTTAATCATTATACCTCCAGGTGACCAATCCAGTAAGGCAAAGGGACAGATTTTTTTCTAGATTATATTCACCATTGAAGGAATACAGCAATAACTATTCTGGGAAATTTGGTGCATAGAAAAGGAAACTGTTATTTCTACAAGAGATTCTAGCATGCGAAGTTGAAAATACAGCTATATATTTATACAACCACTTTCTTCTTACTGCTGCTCTAAAACATTGCCCCTAAATTTACCTTTGCTTTGGAGCAGGGATATTGAAATAGATGGACTTCACAAAAGTCATCAGCCACAGCTATCACCTTCCTATTGTGGGATCTCACAAGGGCATTTATATCTGTTCCATCTGATCCATCTGGCCACACTCCTTCATTAAATAAACACAAAAGAATAAAATATTACTAAAACCAGGGGCAAATACAGAAACTTATAGCCCTCAAGATGTTGGACTCCAATTCCTATCAGCCTTAGCCAGCCAATAATTCTAGATGGTTACAAATTTTCTATCTATGGCTTAGAAAAATTTTAAGAAATTAGCCATCCATTTAGAATGCATCAATCAAAACTAAATAATCCAATGTATAATAATTATCCTATAAATACAATCTCTCCTATGAGTATGAGAAAAGACAAATGATTTATTTGACATGGCAGAATCCCATTAAAAATATTTTCTAAGTCTTTGTATTATTTTTAATAGGAATACAATAATAGGAAAACCTTATTATTGCTCAAATTTAGGAGGCACATTTTAAAGTAATTGAAATATATTAAGATAACAATAGACTGAATGAATTGAAGCCTTAAAACAAATACAGATTCAACGACAAATGTTCAGTCTTTTCTTATCAGTGTTTTGTTACCTGGATAACTTTAAGATGTGAGGATTTCAACTTGCAGAATTATTAGCCATGGCATGCTGGCTGGCTGGGAATTCTGGGAGTTGAAATCCATGCATCTTAAAATTGCCCTGTTAAAAATTGTTTCTTATGACAACAAAGAAAAAGTAACATGCAGAGATTGTTGGGGGCATTATGCTGACTCTGTAAATCGCTTATAGTCTAAGTGCTATTGCTAGTGCTATTTGTAATAGATACTTATGCAATTGTAACAATTTTCCACCAAAGCAATTATATCTAATGAAAAAGAAAATACAGGAATGATTCCATTTACGAAGTCAATTTAAAGAAACAACAACAGCAGAATATTTAAAACACTCTATGAAAGGTATAATCTTTGTATTTTCCAGAGTAGACTGATTTTAAACTTAAGAATAACAATTAAATAGGAATATATTACTCACCAAATACCTGAAACCCCAGCACGCAAGTGTATGTTGTCCAATCTATGTCTTTACAATCAGAGCGGTTCCTTATCAGTTTACAGCCATTTGGAATGTCCCCTGTATAAAAATACATAACTGGTATTGGAACAGCTATTTATAATTTCCATTTGTATCCTATCTTTCCATCCCTAGTGTTCTCAAAGTAAGTCTTAGAAGAAAAACATTCAGAAATATAAAGCAATTAAAACCCTGTTAAAAGCAACAACTAATCATTATCATTCCAATTCAAAAGAGCTGGTTGAAACGAAATGCCATGTTCCTAAAGAGAGAGAAACAGTAGTCTCTGGAAGGAATGTGTTCCATATCTTGGAAACAACAGAAGGTCCTTTCCTCTATGCCTAAAAATGGGCCTCTGAAATTGGTCACATCTTTAAGAGAGGCTCTTCTGTCCACTTCTAAGTCTGGACAGACTCAAACTATATAATTATAGTTTGCATATAATTGTACAGTAAAATAATATTAGAGTGAGATTTGTTTAAGCTATCTATATATTTTTTAAAAAGCTAAATTAAAAACAACTGTCAAATATTTTGAGTTTGAATAACTGTTGTTTAAAAGGGTTTACTAGCAGAGTATGTTGTAAATTTAAAGTTTTTCACTATGCTATCCCTTGTTATTTAGGTATTGCAAGCATTCATGCTCCAAAGCAATGGTGGCCAAGCAAATTATTCTACATTGCATGTATTATTAAAGAAGGATTCAAAGATACAATGGAAATAAAATCTAAATACCAAACTATCTTTTAGGCATAGGAAAAATAAAAGGCTAAATAGCAGCTTTACAGTGTTTTTTTTAAAAAAGAGAACATTTTGTTATAATAAATAATGCTTATACAGGTAGTCTTCAACTTGTAACCATTCATTTAGTGACTATTCAAAGTTACAACAACACTGAAAAAAGTGACATAACCATTTTTCATAGTCACATGATCAAAATTCAGATGCTTGGCAACCAACTCATGTTTATGCTCGTTGCTGTGTTCCAGGGTCATGTGATCACCTTTTGTGACCTTGTGACAAATGAAGTCAATGGGGAAGCCAGAGTCACTTAACAACTGTGTTACTAGCTTAACAACTGCGTTATTGAGCAACAAATGGTGTAAAAGTATGGCAAGAAAAGTTATAAAATGGGGCAAAACTCACTTAATAAATGTCTCACTTAACAACAGAAATTTTGGGCTCAATTGTGGTCATAAGTTGAGGACTACCTGTAGTTTACAGTATAAACCAATAGCTTGAAAGTCCAAGAATTAGGGGTGAATCATGTTAATATAAAGTAAATGATTTCAGCAGACTGGCATATATAACTGTCTGCATATGCTGCATTCTAGTGCAGGGGTGTCAAACTCAAGGCCTGAGGGCCGGATCTGGCCCGCAGAGTGCTTAGATCTGGCCCACGGGGCCACCCTGGAAACAGCGAAGGACCAGCCTGTGGTGCCTCTGCCAGCAAAAACAGAGCTCAGGAGGGCCACGGGCGGCCTCCAGAGCTCTGTTTTCGTTGGCAGAGGGTGGGTTTCAGGAAGCCGTCACAAGTGGGCTTGGGAGCCCATTTTCACTGGCAGTATTCGGGCCACCACAGGTGCCCCTGACACAAGTGACATCAAGCTGGCCACACCCACCCCAGCTTCCCAAGGTCAAACATAACCGTGATGCGGCCCTCAATGAAATCAAGTTTGACACCCCTGTTCTAGTGTAACATGAGTTTTTCTTTTTCTCACGAATAAGTTTCACATATCTTGAAAATTTGGGCCATACCTACTTTAACTTACATTTTAGACTACACACAATAGATGCTAATAAAATTTAAACTCATAGTGACTGACAGGAGGAATAAAATCTTAAACATTCGTTCTCTTTGAATCTTCACCCATTGATTCATTCAATAGCTTTAGACTTAAATTGATGTAATTTTATTTCCATACAATTGAACTTCACATTATTACTATAAATAAAGAAAAGCATCCAAAGACACTCTTCAGTGGAATTTATGCATGAAGCTTTTTATTCTATGTCTGCACTTAAATGGATCAGGATCAGCAGATGTTACTACTTTAAAGCTCTGTTATAAAGGATCCCTGGTGGCGTAGTGCATAGAATGCACTGTCGTAGGCTAACTCTGCCCACAGTCTGGAGTTTGATCCTGGCGGGCTGAAGGTTGACTCAGCCTTCCATCCTTCAGAGGTCAGTAAAATGAGGACCCAGATTGTTGGGAGCAATATGCTGACATTGTAAACTGCCCAGAGTTTACAATGTCACTATGCACTATGGGGTGTTATATAAATCTAAGTGCTATTGTTATATCCTATGGGGCCAGGTTATCTGTGAGACTAATTCTTCCTAAGGACATCTACCTCTCCTACCAAATCAGATAGTGTCTGTCCATTCCTAATCCCTTCTCTTAAACAATGTCATTTTATAGATCTAGGAAGTGTGTATTTCTGTGGCAGCCTATTTCCCTTCACTTTGAAGTTTGCCAGGCCTCTACAGTCTTGACATTTGGGTTTTCCCCTTAAGCCTCGATATAGGGAGAGGTCGTGGAGGATTAAATGACTGACTGCATGTGGAAGCTTAACGTTAGTGCCAGGCTTTTAATGTTTGTGGTTTTAATACATATATGTATCGTGTTGTTTTATGTTGTTTTAGTTTTTGATCAGCAGCTGCCCAGACTTTGATATAAAATGGGCAGCTAATCAATCAATCAATATATGGAAATAATTAAAATTACTGCTAATAGTAAGACAAATCATGTTCAAATTGAACTTAACTCTTGCTAGTTATGTAGATATATGCATGATTTCTTGGCAAGATAGCCATTGCCTTCTTTTGGAATTTTTATTTTTGGCTAGAACAATCTAGCAATCTTAATCTCCTTCAAAAGCAGGAACACTTGAATGAAATAGTGTTTTATAATTTGTATGCAAATTCACTTTAAATTGGGCCAAAGTTGAATAACTCATATCCTGCCTGTGTTTCATAAGCCATTATTCTTCGCTGCCACAGAATAAAAATTTACAAAAGACAGCAGAGATGTCTATAAGAGTTTATTGTTACCTCATTATTAATCAGTCTTATTCTGATTAATAATGTTCATATCCCAGATAGTTCCAAGCTCATTTCATTTATACCATAATTGTTCAAGATATTTTACATTAAATTTTGCCTTTCAGGTCTATAATAAGCATTATTTTGGTAATATAAAAGAAAATCCTGCAAAGTTGTGACAATTTGGCTGAATATAGCCTGATAGTCATGGTCTTTCCTAGGTTAGGTATCCCAAACAAGCAACAAACCCAAAAGATTCTACTACACAACCTTTGGACTAAGGAAAAGAATTTGTTTTATAGATCTAATGCACATGGAACATTCTGAATTCTTAAAATAAAGTTTACTAAAATAAAAGAATATCAATAATGCTAAAATAATTATTTTAACTATTATATAAATAAAGAAGAAATTTAATCAAGCAAATATACATAATATTTTCAAGCTATAACTTATACCCTGACATCTCATACCCCAGCTTCTCTTTTGTAAAGTGTTAATTGATGCCTTTGCAGAGGTAGGAGCTATATTTGGAATTAACATTAAGAACAAAATAGCTTTCAATAATATAGAAGATCAGGTTATATAGAAGGTCAAATTATTATCCTCTGTCAACAACTATTCCATGTACTGCAAGTTTTTTTTTCTTCTTATGATCGTTAGCATTTTTCTAGTATGGAAATAATTGCAATTTTGTACTCACAGTATAATATTTCATAATCTCCCGAGTTGGACATTATGTATTTGTTTTCTGGGGACCAATCAAGGTGTGTAATATAGCTGGAATGTCCCTAAAACACATATAAACAAAAAAGAGATAATGAAGCTATCAAAATTCCAGTTAAAACAGTGATTTCTCCCTCTTTCACCTTTTATCTCCTCTTTAAAATGTTCAAGTAAACAAATCAACATGGTAGTTTATAAAACCAAGTTTGTATTTTGATGGGAATGAACTAGAAGCCCATGAATGGATTACAATTACCATAAATCCTAGTCAGCCGTGTTGAAATTTAAGCATATGGCAGACAGATGCAAATCCCTGCTTTAATCATTTCATTGTGTGAGCTTCCTCCTTCTCAAGTGCAGTGATTTCTCTATACATAACTGAATTAATAGCAAAAGCAAATTGATCTGTCAATCACATCTGAACCTGGGCAAACAAGATTTGTATGAAGATGGAGTGGAAGACTACAATTTACCCTTCAACTGAAAGGGTGTAATAACAGAAATGTTCTTTGTGAGCAGTTATGTATATATAGAGCTTGTTTCATGCCAAGGATAATAGGATGCCAAATTCAACTGGTTTACATGAATGAATTTGCTTTTACAATGTTCCCAGTTGCTCAGGAAAACATGCAGTGGTCTCAGAAAAAAGAAGAAAGCCCCATCTGTTTTTCTTCTCTCCCCCTGCCCTCCATCTGTTATCCTGAATCTTTAAAAATTGAGAAGCTAGCACTAACATTGTAGGCAAGGAGGACGATCAATTACCAGACATTGCTGGAGTTTTGGCAGCTGTTAACATTTTCCCAGAATTTGGAAAATAGAAAAAAATCCAATTTAAAGAGACCCTTTTGTGCAAAAATATCCCTTTGACTAAATAATGTGAGAGTTGAAGATCACATTGTTGAAACAGCGTAAATAGTTTACTTTAAATGTATATTTCTATAAGCAACCACCATCTCTTCAGTGGCAGTCATAGCAAAAGTGTTATTTTATATTTCATTTCTGACATACCATATGCATATGTGACAAGTACTGGCACTTCACTCTAATAAAAACTGCACGTACTACATTAAAAACTTTGAACTATGAAGGATAAGAGAATGTCAAATTTATGAGGAGAATGAATAGCATACAGAGCTATCACAAAGTGAAATACTACTATGACACAATTAAATGTTTACCAGTCACATCTTTTATTATCAGATAAATTGTATTTTTTTATTTTTATTCTGCCAACTATCAGAGTCATAACAGTTTACACTAAAATATAAAATTAAAGTTTTAAAAGGCAAACTAAACTTCAAAGATATGGAAAAGCTTAACTCTGTTGTTGCTGCTGCCTGAGCTCTCAGGTGACCTCCAAGCAGTGGAAGATCATACAAAAGATGCTATTCGCTCTATTAATCCATATCTAAGCTCTAAAATTAATACCCAATTCCGTGTATTTTGTCTAGAAACAAATTTACATACTATTACAAAGACTGAAAAATATTCCAGAGCTCTCGCTCCCTGAAACTTTTTGGAAAAGGTATATTTTCGTTAAAATTGGGTTTAAAAATAAAAGGCAGAATAAGCAGATTTCCTTTTACTCTGATTTTCCAGACCAATATACTCACTCTGTTTTTTTCATGTGGGCAATTGTTTAAAATGGAAAAGTTTCTAATTTCTCAATATTTGCATTTCAAGTGTGTCACTCTAATAAATTTGAATTTGAAATGTCAAATCAGCATTCAAAACTGAAAGGTACATGTGCATTCAATTGACACACAAAATTGCTTTTTAACATCCACATGTCCAGAATAACATACCAGGATTTGAACAATGATATACTGTATGAAGCTCTGTGGCAAAAAATGGAACCTGAAAATAAGTTTTGGGGTAAAAAAATAAAACCAACTACAGAAATAGTGAGCATGGAACTCTACCATATTTTACCAGTTAAAAGCAAATTTTGCCTACATTTAAGCTGGAAAGAATGTTTTGTATATATACTTTAATGCCCTAAAAGTAAAAGACACTATATTCTTAAGACAGCTTTAAGAAGTGGCATTTGAGGATAACACTGTGGTCAAGTGATAAGAACACATTATTTAGTTGGGAATATTTTAAATAGAAATGTGCTATTCATTTCCTGCACCATCAACCATCAGAAATTAAGATTCAGCATATTACTTACTGAAATTAAACAGTTTGGGATCTAGACAGTACCTGGATGAGAAAACAGCTAAATCTGTATGCATTCCATCTTTATTTACAAAGTTTAAAAAGAGTAACATTTTACAGTTCTTACAGTGCACTTTCCATATCTGCTGTACTTTCTTCCATTTTCTGTTACAATGTAAAGGTAAATGAAGTTGTCATGGGAACCCACTGCAAGAAAAGTGCCATCTGTAATGCAAGTTAAAAACAAACTATAATCGGACAGTGCAAAACTCTCTAGCATATCATGTATGAAATAGATGTAGAGAATATCAAAATAAATAAAAGTTGCAATCCAAAGCATGTACTATTTTTATTTTACCTATTGAAGGAAAATGATAAGCATTCAGAATATTTTAATTTTCATATAAGACTGTTAACTAGAATGGCTCTTGATTATTATGTACCATCAGTGTTATTTTTAGCAACCACGTAGATTTTCTCCATGACAATTTGTCCCAAACCTGGACCTATCAACATTGTAACTGATTTCATCCACCCTACTGCTTATTGTCCTCTTCTCTTTCCTTCCACTTTTCCCTGAATTATAGACTTCTTTAGAGGGCTAGAATTTTGCATGATATGTCCAAAGTATAATTATTTCAACCTGGCCACTTGTGCCTTGAGTATAATCTTCTAATTGTATTCTTAAGAGTCTTCTACAACATCTAAGCTCAAAAGCATCAATACTCATTCTATTCTGCTTCTTCAAAGTCCAGAATTGACTCTAGAGAATGCTCCATCAAGGGAAGGTCATTAAAAAAGACTAGCCGATTGTCTCTTCTCCACTGAAATTTTCTGCTTTCCAAAGATCTGCTACTCAGGATCAGAGAGAATTGCTAAGCATTATATAGATTAAGTTCCACTTATAGAATTGTTTCTGCCTAATTTTTCAGTATCTCTAGTCTTTGGCCAAATTCCTTTTGTGTTGTGTCATTCAATTCCATACCAAATTGACCAAGGGAGCAATGGGCAGGGAGCAATGGGGGTCCAAGTAGGACAGCAATGGTTTTCTTCTGGTAGAGACTCTCAAGATGCAAACTAGCCACACATACCTTCATGACTTAAAAATAAAATAAGAATTATCCCAAAATTAAATTTACAATGTGCAAGAATTGTTTACAGAGCTACTGAATGGCTTTTAGTGGCAAAAATAAAATTTGCATTTCCCTAATCAGAGATATATTTTAATGATGGTTTCCCATCAACTTGTAGAATGAACAAGCCTGTTCATTCAGTCAAAATGTCAACTCAGTAATACATTATATGGGATTGGAATATTTCAAGTATCATCTTTTACTATATAAATCTGCTTCTCCATTAAGATCATCTATCAAAACTTATTTTGATTTCCTCTAAAACAGGGAAGACTGAAAATAGAGACTGGGATATTTCTGTGACTAAACTAAGTTTCTGTTCACATTTCACTGTGTTCACGTTTGACACACTTAGCCATAAACTTGACCAGAGTCTTCTGAAGTGCCTTTAAATGATAATTAGTTCAAAAACAACATAAGATGATACATGGCTTAATTAAAAAAACTCTCAGTGGCTCTTTGAGAGTATACTATTCAAACAAAAAGACTCCGTTTTCTCTTGTGTTACGCAGTGCACTAACCTACCTTTCAATTGTCTCAATTCTTTCTTTCTCCTTTACAGTCAGTCAATGTGCTTGAATTCAAGCAGGGCATAAGACTGTCAGCCCTTCCCTACTTGCCTTCTTCTTCCCTATTGAATCAGTTATTATCTTTTTCCCCATTTCCTCCCAACCTGCAGCACTTTTGTTCCGAGTCGGAGAGTTAAATGCCAACTTCAGTCAGAAAAAAGTTCAGTTTTTGAACTGCTGCCAGGGTCTATATCTGCCGGGATATTATTTTCTATGTGAATTTGCATCACTACTTCCTCTATTTAGCTACTATTTAGTAAGGTAAGCTGGCAAACAAGTTACTGTTGATTCAGGTGCAGTAAAACCTAAATCAAACAAAAAAACCAATGTTCCATATTGCTTTACTTATTTTATTAAGTCATCTTTTTTTAGTGTGGGAAAACAATTTCAAAGAGATTAACATAATTTTGTTCTTACTTTTTATATTTTATTTATTTAGCGTATAGTGTACCATACATGGACTTCTAATAGATATTAACATTTCCACAAGATTAAAAAAACACAATAAAATGTGAATGTTAAAAATATCTATATTCAGATACAATGTTGTTCTTACTTAAAACACTTCTTTTAGACTGGGTAACATGTATGAAGAAATGAACAAATGGCTCAAATGTATTAACAGTTCTGCATACCTACTGTGTAGCGCATCACAGAGAGCTGCTCGTTGCCATCTGTATGGATTGAAACCAAATCTCTTGTTTCAGCATCCAAAACAAACCACCTATGAAGGAGAAATGGAAATGTTCTTGCAAGGTTACTGTGAATTTTATAAAATGACATAACTGGTTTGACTTCTGGTTAAATGTTGCCCTAATAATATATCAATAAGTATGTTTTTGTTCACAATCATTTCTATGACAGTCTGAATATCTAAAAACAGGGCATATAGTATGTATTATTAAGTAACCTCTTCTTGGGGCCTGGGCCACACTTTTTATTTAAATATTTACTATTATTTTGCATCCAAAGGCTGCAAAAGTTAAAACTAGTGATGTATCCAGATAAGGTCAGGCACTTTGGAATGATTAAAATGCACAACAGGCCCATTAACCATCTATTAAAAAGCCACTCACTTCAATGACAATAGGTAAGGTTGCCCCTTAATTTCAGTGACTGTGCTGGCAATTGGAAAAAATGGTCCTGGAACTTGGGGCCTGTGGATTGCTCATCACTGGCATATACAGATCTGTGATTTTAAGCATAGGCCTATGTATTTAATGTTTGTACATAGTATTTATTTAACCTAACCAAATGAGAGCATCAGCATCAAGCAACATGAGCCCCACTGACGACAATTAAGTACTAAGTACTGGGAATTAATAAGAACAGCAACAAGGCACCAGTGTCTTAAAGATCCTTCTCTTCTTTATTTGTCTGCACTAGGGACTCAGTACTACAGATTAGCTTTGAGATCAGATTTTACAATCACATTTAAAACATTACAACATCAACAGTTATCGGGAATAACAAATGTTCCTCACAAATACCTCCTGAATCTCAGAACAATTTTAGTCACATCTGTTAAGAGTAGATTTATCACCACAACATGGTGGGATAGAACAGTGGAAAGATTCATAATTTTAATGACCTTGAGAATGAGCCTAGCATGAGCGTAAGATCTCTTTTGCTAGTGTGATGGAAGTTTGATATATCTTTTCTCTATAACTTTTATGAATTTCATGTTATAGTAGCTGATGTATGATGATATACAAAAAATACAATCCTTAGCTGATGTCATGGGTAGTTTAAGAACCATAATTAGCAGCATTCTAGACTTTCTGAAACAAACCAATTTATTCCCCAAACTTTATTTACAGGGTCTGTAGTCAAAGATTCAGCAGCATTTAAAATCTATCATGCTATCTAACAAACTCTCTAATTATATTGTTTCAATGGCTACTCAAGCACCAACATTTCTAAATAAGAAAAAGAAAAAGCCTGAACTAAAGGTTATGACAAATGAGTTGATCGCAAAGCTCCCACTAGCACTGGTGATGAAAATAAAATAAATTCTATCTGGTATGCGGTATATTGCTGCCCCTAACATAGCAGCCAGATCAGTGATCGGTAAACTTTTCGGCACCGAGTGCCCAAAGCACGTGCGTGCATCCCCAAAATGCAATACGCGTGCGTCCCTCACGCATGCGCCCCACCCTATGCACCCCACCCCTTGCATGCACGGCAGAGACCTGAAGACTAGCTGGCTGGCAGGAGGCACATGCGCGGCAGAGCTGAGCTGGGGAGACAGCTCACGTGCCCACAGAGGGTTGTGTGTGCCACCTTTGGCACGTGTGGTTCACTATCACAGAGCTAGATATCGGAACAGGCAGCAACAGATGAGACAAACGTTTAACCCATCTTTTCCTGTGAAACACCCTCTAGCTCACCTCCAGAACTTTCGTTATTTCTGTGGAAATCCTGGATACTGGTACAAGTATCATAGATGTATTTCAACAGGACAGCACAGATATAACAGCATCTCAGCTACTCTCATCTCTCTTTCTGGCTCTGAATCCTTTGTTGACTACACAACAGGAGGAGAAACTATCCTTTATCTCTTAGATACTGGTACTTCTTATTCTACTGTCACAACTTCAACATTTTCAAAAATCTTTTGTCTTTCCCCACTGAAATTTCCAACCAGTCTGTCTCTGAGCCATTCACTATCATTATAGAATTTATTTCTATTCTCCCAAGTCTCTCTTCTTAGATCTCCTTGGAAGAGCTATGTTATGTAAATTAGGAGCCTCTATATATTGCACACCAAATGGAAGGTATTTACATATCACACATCTTTCAGCATCATAAAAAAGCAATGGTTGTACTGGCACTCTGTACTGTACTCTTGGGTGGAAAGCCAACCTGATATGATAATCAAGTTTTGAAGAATTTGTGCACAAAGTATTCTAATAAGGGCTTTAGCCCTTCCTGTGAAGATTCAGACTGACCCAACAAAATAACTGCTCAGGAAAATGCAGTATCCCTTACTCCCAGAAGCTGAGAAAGGAATCAAACTAGTAACTGAAGCATTCTTAGAGCAGGACATTATAATGCTTACTAGAAACTCCTAGAACACTCTAATATTCCATATTATATATTTTAAAAAAGTATGTAGGTGGAGTATTATGTAGTAGCACTTTTTGCAAGAGATAAAATGATAAAATTGTTATTCTTTCCTTTCTAGTGGTTCCAAACCTAGCCAGAATCCCTCGATACATGCTTCTCATTTTTCCTCTTTATTTTTAATTTTTGCTCATCTTGATAATCAGTTTCTTTTTTATTTACTTACAGGGGTGCCAATATATATGTTAACCCAGGGGTATGCCAAATATGTTTCTTCTCTCGAACTTTACATGATAATTACATGATGATTCAATCTAGCGGTTCAAATCCCACTAGGCTCAAGGTTGACTCAGCCTTCCATCCTTCCGAGGTAGGTAAAAT
>JANHFL010005643.1:28472-44518 GCA_032468155.1 Oxyrhabdium leporinum | reverse complement strand
AATATCGTTAGAATTATATAATTTGGTTAAATGATATAAATATGATGAATATCAATTTATTTGTATTGAAGGTATGAAGGTACCACACTGTTCACACAATATGTTTGTATAAACATTTAAAAAAAAAACTTTACAAATAATGAAATAGAGTTTGACACTCCTGGTATACATGCTCAGTGATAATTTTAAAAAGAAGAAGAAAAAGTGGGTCTATGCAACCCATGATCAAATATTTATTTAGAAGCTGTACAAGTATAAGCAAATACCTGATTAATGTACTTCACATCTAAATACAGCACATAATCATGACCATTTTAATCTCCTCTGTTTCACTGATACTGGAACAGTAGATGCCTTTTCATAACAAAAGACAAATTTGTTTTCTGTTACCCTTGCCCCATAGAATAGAGACAATCTGATGTAGTGGTTGAAGCATCAAGCTAGAAACCAGAAGACTGAGTTCTAGTTCCATCTTGTTGGACTAACCACAAAGCCATCTGAGTGACTTTGGGTGAGTCATTCTGTCACAGTCTTAGGAAAGAGGCAATGAAAAATACTTCCAAAATCTTGCAAAGAAAACTACAGTGATTTTTCCAGGCCATCACTAGGAGTCAATACTGATGTAAAGACACACCCCCACACACAAAACACACAAAGTAAAACAAGCTTAGCTGATAGAAAATCAGTTTAGATCTATGAAATCTTTTCCCATAACTTCATTCACCTTGTCTGTGTCTAATACTAATAGCAAACATCTGGTCTTCAGAGCAATGATTTACTGTACACTCTTTGTTTTTTACTATCTATATACTACTTAAACTCTCATAGTCATGATCTTTAATTGGACAAAGCAGTGCATCACAGGACAACAGTTTTTGAACCAAGATACTTCAAATTGGCTAATATGCAAAATGACTCCAAAATCCAGGATCCATGACTGCTGAGAGAATTAAATTTGGAAAAGTTGTGGCTACTGGCTACTTCAGCATTGATGCTTTGTTGCTGTGGTCATGTGATCATCATTTTCAATGTTATGCAATTCCTCGCTCCTTCCCCCATTCAGCATCAGTCACTTTCCTGCCTGCTAGGGAGGGGAGGGGAGGGAAATTATTGATGCTTCCTATCAGTTTCCATGAAGGAAGCTCAATGGAGAAGTCAGCAGCAATTCAATTGCTTCCTTTCCCACTGGGTTATTTTGCCCAACTGGGGTCATTCTGTTTCTCTGTTTAGGTAAGGCAATATCTCTCAAACGATGACCCAATGGCACACAGGTTGTCTAGAAATTTATTTATTTATTCCCATTCTAGAATATAATGCTAAAATTCAGAATGAATTTTTCAGAATTACCTAGTGAAACTTTGGTTGAATCCAAGTCCTGTGAGTCACATTATTAGGCAGTTTAGCTTCCAATGATCCATTATTGATGTATAATCCACCACCTATACATGCATCTGGTGAGTGCAATCCATACCATAAAATTCCTTCTCTCTATGGTTAAACAGAGGACAGGCTTAAATTATATATTTGGGCAATTAGAATAAAAGAAGCAAAATTAGATTTTAAAGAATAAATTAAGTTAACATTACATTCATCCCACTGATCCAACTCTATCTAACTAGTAACCAATATTGCCCTATAACCACTGCTAATATATTGGTTATTTTCATTCAAAAGTATATATTTCTATTAGTAGCAATGATTGTTTATTTAGAAAGCATAGCTTAGAACATTTTACTTCTGTAAAATCATGGGGTTACATTTCATCCAATGCATTACCCATGTATCAAGAGCCAATCTAGTTTTGAATTTGTCCAAAAGTCTGTTCTCTGGTTGTGTTATTACAGAATTATTTAGAATTAGTTATTACAGAGCAATATGTCCTGTTGATGGATGAATTTGATTTCAAGCAGTATCTGAGCTTATCAAATTCCAATTTGCTTAAGAGATAATGATAACATTAACACAATTTCTGCTGCTCAGTGGGACTGATTACATCTATCTGTCATTCTGTAAAAAAATGGCACAGCAGTATGAAAAATATCCAGCTATACACAAATTGGAACCAATTAGAGCATGGGTTTACATACCATTTGCTGGCAGTAAAGGAAGAACAGCAGAACATTTTACTACACAAGATGTATGTATGTGTGTGTGTGTGTGTGTGTGCGATATGTGTTTTTTGTTCATATGTATGTAAAAGCAGTGATTCTACTCAGTGGTAGGATTCAAATAATTTAACAACCAGTTTGCCCAGGGTCAGTTGGCTGTCGTGGGAGGCATGGCCCATCCCCATCCTTCAGATCCACTGCACATGCAGGACAAGCCTCCCGTGATGGCTAACTTGACCCTGGAAAAATCGGTTGTTAAATTACCCCCCCCCCCGCAATTTCAAAGTGGATCCTGGGCTTTGCGCTGCAGCGCAATGGGGAAACAGGCAATGGAGCAGCTGGCACAAGGGAAGGAGGAGGAGCAGGGAGAAGAAAGAGAGAAAGCTCCTTCCCTTGCACCAGTTGCTCCGTTGCTCGTTTCTCCATTGCAGCACAGTGCAGCTCCCAGGATCCACTTTGAAATTGCGGGGGGGGGGGATGATTTAACAATCAGTTCACCTGAACTCATGTGAACCAGCTGAATCCCACCACTGGTTCTACTCTGCCAATTTATTAAAAACGTCTGGAAGAAAGGGAAAAGACCTCAAAATAATATTTCATTTTGCAATGACTACGAGTAATAAGAAAAAATAGGTCTGCACTTGGGTGTGCAAGTGGATGCACTTTCATAAATTACCTCTGTGTCCAGTGAGACTTCATGTCAAAATGCAGATATGGCTTGAAATGTATTAAGAAAAATCCTAGTGAAGAAAACACAAGTGCTGTTAAGCAATCCGAGACTGATGAACAGAGATACTAATGAAAGTTGGCCCAGCCAAAAGGGAATAGGGACTGCAGTAGGACTTCATAGTTCTCACTATCACCATATCCCATTTATTCTTTCTCCTTTTCACTCTCCCTCCCTCTCTCATTTTATTTTTCTCAAAGATAGCACAGTTTTGAATTCTTGGGCTTATTCCTATTTTTTCCATATTCCTTATATCAAAGCTATTTTTTCCTTGTGAGAGTGAACAATCGTTCTAATGAAAATAGTGAATAACAGAACAGATGGGGAATAATGTATAGACAAACCTTAAAAAGCTAAGCAGGATCAGTTCTGATTAACATTCAGATAGCAGATCACCAGGAAACCCTAAGACTATAAATTAGACAAGGAAGTTAGAAATATATTTCCTGAAAGAAAAGAATGACTGTATATTGTTTCAGAGAACTACATGGATATGTACATTACACTAGCAGGGGTTGAACTCAACTAAAGGAGAGCTCTACTTTTATTGTGCTACCCTGACAAAGATTTAATTAAAAAATATAAAACAGATTGTTTAAAAATACATACCAATCAGAATTGTTAATATTCCCATCTACTGAAAAAATTAAAAAAAAATGTTTAATGCCAGTATTGTTTTGATGACAGCTATATCCTTTGGGTTTCTTGATTAATTTAAGTGTTAATATTCCATCTGTATAAAAATTTCATTCACCTGATCTAGATTTTTAAAATCAGCATAGCATATTGTCCCAATTTATTTATAATTTTAAATTACAGCCATTTCAATAATGTTTCCTATGCAATGCTTTTTGTACCAGTGTGTCCTACAGACATCTGGATAAGCCCACCTTTGTGTTGAAGTTAATTATGATTAATGATCAGAAAATCAAACGTAGAAAAAAAATGCCACTTTTCTGCATGTAGTCTGCAATATACATGGAGAAACCATGGTTCTAATATTTTCTTAAGATTAGGCTGAAATTATTATTGAAGAGAGAAATGAACAAACCTTCTATTTTGCCTTCAGGATTCCCCAAAGTAAGGAAACCAAGAAGCAGAAAGAGGATTATTTCCAATGAAAAAAATATTCCAATTCTCCCAAAATTCAAAGCTTTTGCATTATTCCCTCCTTCCTTCCCTCTCCATGTGTACTTTGGGGTACTGGAAGGCTGTGAGCTCATTTCTGTCTTTCTTACTTCCTGTTCATTTTCTGAGATGTCATTTGGGTGAATTTGAATATACATTGGAAATAATCCAGGGAAAGCAATTACTTACCATACTGACACCCTTAGGCTTTTGCTAATTCTTTAATAACTAGTGCATAAAATTATGTTTAAAGCACAGAGCTTTAGATGTAAAATATAGGTCACCCTTTTTCTTCTTTTTACTGGAAGACCTATTGAAAAGCATTTTTTAAACAATTTTAACATTAAGCTAATTTAAATAAGATTGCATCATGGCTTGAACTCAAAATCACCTTTGAGTTGAGCTTAACTAGTTGTAAATAATCATATCCATGCAGTTTTTATGACATTATTGTCTTTGGGGGTTTTTTCCCCAATTTCCCAACTGAGCCTGCAACTCTGAAATTTAGACTGTTCTCTTTCCAAGTGGTTACAAAGCAAATGTACTCTAATTGTAGTAATACAAAAATTGTTCAAAATGAGTCTAAATATTTTTTTCTTTTAAAATTACAGAAATTATAGAAATGAATTGTCCTTTTCCTTGGAAAGCTGTTTTTGTAGGCATGACCACATATTTGGAGACGGATTTAAAAAGTGAACTCTTACTAGTGATATGGAAAAGTATCATTAAAAAGCAGGGGGGGGGGGGAATCCTGCTTGAAAAAAGGTAAAAGAAAAAGAACCAAACTACTGACTATTAGTGATTGGATTATCATGTTGTGTAAATACCTTAAAACCAGTGTATGGAGTAAACTAATCTTACATACATATCTGGGATGGAAACTATGGAGAAAGTAGAAGTGGACCAATATTTTTGAATTGGACTACAACATCAGAAAATAACAAACATTTAGAGACATTAAGACGACTTTAAGTGTTAAGAATGGGCAGAACCGATTTTTTGGGGCACTTGGCTGAGATTGCAAGGATTTGAAGGTGGTGTATTAACCCTTGTCCCTTTCAAGCTTCAAAACATTTTTAAAGTGTTCTTTCTTTCTTTCTTTCTTTCTTTCTTTCTTTCTTTCTTTCTTTCTTTCTTTCTTTCTTTCTTTCTTTCTTTCTTTTTCTTTCTTTTTTCTTTCTTTCTATTTTCTTCTCTTTTCTTTTTCTTGCGGTTTTCAAAAATCTAAAGGGTACGATTGATGTCTTAAGCCTCTGCATGATTAAGTAATGGTTTTGCCCTTTATATCCCAAGCCTTACCCAAAATGTAGAGAAGGCTTCAAAAATCTGATCCCTGTTGAAATTACTTGCTGTAAGGCTATTCTAATTCATTTATATAGATCTTAAATTCCTTCCATCCATAAATAAAAGTTAGTAACTGTGCATTTTAAGCCTAACCATTTGGCTTCTCTTCCAAATTCCTGCTTGATTTTGTTTTGTTTTTTTAAAGCTTCAAATGACTGAACAAAGAAAAAGGATCTGAACTATTATCAGCATAGTTTTCTGCATCAGCTGTATTTCACCATAGAAAAGTAATAATTCTTTATTCTGGATCTAGAACTAGCATTCCATTAGATAGCTAAAACAATCATCCTGAATGCTTTCCTTGCAAAGGATGCTCAGCAACAAGCTAGCTGGCACTTTTGTTCTTTATTGCAATTTCTCAGATACTTCTGGGACAGAATGATCAGGCCTAGCAAGTGACCCCAGGACCTTAACAGAAAATGTCCAGTTTAAATGAAGAGACAGAAGAAGAAAGGGTTTAGGACATGGGTGTCAAACTGGTGGTCCACAGGCCAGATGTGTCACACACAGGCCACGCCCATTCCAGCTCCGTGAATGGGAAAAACTTGTTACGTCGTGAATTTGACACCTGTAGTTTAGGATAAGAACAAACACAGTCAGTAAATAGTGAAGCTGGAAGAATCATCTCAGTGGAACACAGAGCTAAAGGCAAGAAGTATGCAAAACTGTTCTCTATGCAATGGATATTCTGTTTCCTTCCATATCCAGCACAGGTCCTTGGTATCATTTCCTAAGCCTGTGTTTTGTCTTATTTTCTTATTAGTGTTCCTATTTTCTATTAGTGCAACTTTTCTTCAGTTTTTATACCATTATTGAACCAGACTGAACCAGTCTAGCCATCCCAATTTTACCCCCTTACTGTAACCTTATTTTGGGAATCTTGATTTTAGGAGTCTTGTATTTCAGCACCCTGTAACTTCATAGAATATTCCCTGGTTCAATTGTGTGGTTGCTCACATCACTGGACCATGGACTGGACCATTTCCTTCCCATTGAAACAAATGTTTAGGTATACTCTCATTTACTTTCATGAACCAGTCTTCTGAGTTCAGTTTCCAAGATTGTATGTCAGAAGAAATTGCAATACAGCATCCTGGTATGGGTTGCTGAACTTGAGGGTGGCAAGAGTGTAATCTGAAATGACTTCATATAGCTTCTTATTATAAAATAGGAATGTAATATAAAACAGCAGCATAAAAGTGGACAGCCAACTGAGCCTGATATTTTAAAGTAGTAGACGGTATGTACCAGTGTGACACAAATCTAAGCCAGGTTCACAGTGATGGCAGGAAATAGGCTTCACTGAAGTCCAAATGATTGGTCAATGTGATTAGGAGCATGACTTGGAAGTATAAAAAGTAGTGTCACATCTGTCATTTTTATAGATGAACAGAAATTGTCTCCATACTGTCTGGAAATAGGTATTCTGCTCCATAATGAAAACTGGGTTTTGGTAACCTTTTCTGATAATAAAATGAATGAATGTGAAAGAATGAATATGTCCAATATTCATACCTCAAGAGGAGGTTATTGTTAAAAGTCCACACTACAACCTATTTAGAATACACATACTGTAGCTTTTTAGTTAATCTTTTAAAATATTGACTCACTTGAATAGTGATTAAAAGTATGTAAGCCTTTTAGATTTTGCTGCCTACTTATAGCTTTGAAAAATTGTAATGATATTTATTTATTTATTTTAAAAAATGTTTGTTTATTTGTATATTACCCTTTCTCAACTTGCTGATTGATGATAATTTACAGCAAAAACAAAATCTGCACAGTAGGGAACAATAAAACATTCAAGTAATAGGATTCAAACAAATACAATACTCATACCTCCTCAGTAAATTTAAAAAATAAAATATTTTAAAGAGGTGGAACAATAACAAAAAAGGTTGATGGCATCCATGCACAATGGAGAAATTCTGCAAAATACATCCATTTTTATCATTTTCATGAAAATTGTCAGGAAGGAAGTCTTATATGAATAAAGTTCTTGGGTTTTTTTGGTTGACTCCTGAAAGTCCTAGCAGATTTCTTGAAATGTTTGTAAACAATTTGCTCTTGTCTCCTTCCTAGGGCTAAAAGAGTGTGATAGGCCTAAACTCCAGAAAGAAATGGATACAAGGGCAACCTTTCCTCCCTTATGGCCTTATCTTGAGTCACCCACTGAGGAAGGAGTAGAATCACTGGAAGATGGTGCCCTTAATCCCCAAAACCTGCTGGAAGGCCAGAAAGAAACTATGACTGATGCCATAATAAGACCAAGAGGTTTGCATTCTCCCTGTCCGGGTCCTAAGAAAAGTTCTCCATCAGTGTTATCTCAGTCTGATTTACAGATCTGAAAACCATTTTTAAAAGGTCTAGGTAATTGCCTGGGGTACTTCATAGCTGAGCCATCACTATTATCTTAAAACATTTCCCCAAAAAGAAAAGATAGAGACTTGGTAATAGTTGTCAAGCATGATTGAATCTAGGTAGTGTCTCTTCAGAAGGGGTGCATCACAGCTCTTTCAATACTGCATTGTATTTCATATTCCTTCACTGGTCCGCCTGGATATCATTCCTGCCACTTTATCTTCTGCAGTTCTTCATTGAACCAGAAAGCCTGTTGGGATTGGCCAACAAAGAGAAGATCATTAGGTGTAATCTCATAAATGGTTCTGGTATCATTTCGTCACCAGTGGTCTACCAGAATCAAAACGTAACTCCTTGTTGAATCAGTGCCAGAACAATGGATGTCCCATGCCAGAACAATGGATGTCCTGTCCAAGCCAAACATGCACACACACCAAAAACTGGTTTGCAAGAATCTTTACACAAAATTTAGCAAAAACATGCAGAAGCAGACAGGTTGTATATACAAATATGAACATAGTGCAGCAAATTTCCAAATCCCTAATTGGAATTTCCAATCCCTAATTGGTTGTATACAAGGACTTTCAAAAAGTCAGCATCCGAGAGGAGAGGAGAGTGGAGTAGGGTGGAGGATAAGAGCATAATCAGCTCATTGTTCAGAAGACCATGAATCCAAATGTTGTCAGCTGGTCTATATTTCAAGGAGTAGACAGCAGATTTAGGAAATCAGCATACAAATTTCTGGCAAAGTGGAATGATTGTTTACAACAGAATTCCTGTTTTTACTTGTGGTTCTTAAGTAGAGTCTCCACCAGGTAGGATTCAATTTGACTAGCTTACGCTTTAATCTGTGTAAGATTTGGTGTGCCTTGGGGCTAGCTGATCACTCTAGCTCCTGTTGCTCATCTTTTGATTCCAGACACAGATGCTCTTGATCAGAGTTGTGTTTGACCTTGGAGGAGCGGGGGGTCATGGCCAGTGTGAGCATGGCCAGATTGACATCATTCTTGTCAGGGGCACTTGTGATTGCCTGGCGGGGCTGGAGGGATCCTCCTGCAGCCCTCTTGCCAGTGAAAACAGAGCTCCATTTTCACCGGCAGAGGGCTGTAGGAGGCTGTTGGGGCTGAAAACGGTGCTTGGAAGCACCACACTTGGCACTCCTGAGCTCCGTTTTCTCTGGCAGAGGCACCACGGGCCGGTCCTTTGCTATTTCCAGGGCTGGTTTCATCAGGCATATCCAGAGCAAGTTTCTCACTGTCAGAATCTCCTGAGTTAGAACTGGCCACAGCAATAGTGAGCCCCCAAGCATCCATTGGAGTTCATCTTGATAAATAAGGTGTCTGGAGCAATCCATCTGAATCAGTCTTTTTCTCTTATAAGGGAAGGATCATCCATTTAATGTTTTCTCCATGATAAAGGAGCAGTGACAATATCTTTCTTATCTAGATCAATTCTCAACTGCTCTGAAAAAAGAGACCTATGTAGCTTGGGCCCAGCATTGCTTGAGAAAGCCCTTGATTACCATGGAGGCCATGTTTCCTGGGGTCTTCCAGATTCCAGGTTATATCTAGTGAAGTTCTTCCCAATCTAAAGGCAAATGTCCAGAAAGTGATTTTAAAGGATAGCAGGATAACTGGTATACCATCAGAATCCTTAGACCAATTTTAGATATAGCCATTCATAGTCAGAAATCTCCATAGCAGAACTCATGATCATAGGTATTGTGTCTTTAATGAACCCCACCCTGCCTCAGCATCAAGGTTGTTGATGGACCAAAAACATGGGCCGGAAGATTTTCAACAAGCCAACATTGTCATGGAACTAGATCTTGGTTATACATATCAGTTCTGCCAGTTGGCTGACTGCTACATATAAATACCATCTTAAAGGAGACAAATCTGGTATTTACCATCAAATTCCTTTTTGACTTTTCATGATTTTAAAGTTCCAGAGTAAATTCCTCAAAGGGATATAATTTTCCATAATTTTCTTTGTGCTCTAAATCCTGATAAATATTTATAAAAATATTCATTATATGTAAGAAGTAGACAAAAAGGGCTCTCTCTCTCTTGTTACTAGAGCTATCCAATTACAGTTTCTGGTAGGTAGACTTCCTTCATATCTGTCTAGTTCATCTGTGGAATCTACTCCCACAACTGTAGTGATAGCTGCAAAACTGGAGGGCTCTAAATGAGAAAATAGAGCAATTAATGAAATAATAAATGTATCAATAACTACTAGCTATTTTATATATTTATTATCTTCTATATTAGAGACAGTAGATATCATAATATCAACTGCTAGGGAACATGAGCTGCTACTATCACATGAGGATGTTGTTACATTGATATCCATCTTGTAGAATTCTGTAGATAATTCAGTTGGACACAGAGCACTGGACTGGCCAGGCCATCCTTCATCCACCAGGCTGTCCTTCAGAAGTATAGATTCCAACTCTTAGAATTTCCTAGCTGCTACTATCCTTGCTGAAGTGAATTATAATTATTTTTCTGGTCTTTTTCTCCATGGCTGTTAATTCTACTTGAGCCCATCCAACTCTGTATCTAATGACTGGGATTGCCTGAGTGTTATTTGCCTTGATGGTATTTCTTCCACCAAGTTTGGACTTTAAGATCTTTTTCAGTATCATGATGTCTTCACTTCTACCCTTCTTCTTGATTTCAGTATGCTTGATGTTGTCAGCTTGAAGGATGCCCAGGTATTTGTAGTGATCTGATATGACCAAGTCACCAGAATTATTCATTTAGAAGGTTTGGATATGAATGTAGTAAAAACTACTGAGACCATCAAGTGGAGAAAGTTTGGGAAAATGAGCAGGTTAAGATCTTAAGGGACTTTGAAACATGACTAATGTTTCATGTTCGTAACATGATTAATATACAGTAACAGTTATTGAAAAGAAGAAAATCTGGTTCATTGAATGATGCTAGGATTAAGAATTAAGGAAAAACATTTGGGAGGGGGGAAACACAAAATACCAGGATTTGCACATTGAAGGTGCATACTTATGGAAAAAGAAACTTGTTGCAATTGCGGCCTCAGAGTGTTACCTAAAGGACTCCCTCAATATCTGGAAACATTGGAATTATCAGACCTGAACACCCTAACTTGACAAACACCTTGCTTGGAACTGTCTACATTTTTACATGCTACCTTAACAATTCTTAGGACCCTGGTTAGGACTTGAATTATTAAATTTCCACCAGTCTTAGTCTGAGAATCTAACTGTAGATTACTCATGCATAATTTAAAAAAAAATCTGCCCAAATAGCAGAGGAACAAAATATGAGCTCCTAATTGACAGTATAATTTTCAGAAACTGGAAGAGAAGGAGGACCAATTTGAACATAGCTTGGATTCATTACAATAAGTCACTGCACTCCCTACAACATGATTGGAAAATCAAGTGCCTAGAAATAACAGGAGCCAATAAAAACATCAGGAGCTTTGTGCAAAGATCAAAGGCATAATGGAAAACACAGCTGCTGGTCAATAGTGACAGAATGGAAGAGGTTACTATCAAGACAGGAATCTTTAAAGGAGACTCACTATCACCACTACTGTGTGTCATTGCACTGATTCTTCTCAATACTGAACAGATCAGACCATGCCTCTCTAACTTCAAAAAATCTTTGAGTACTTCCCAAAGATCTGGGATAGGTAAATTATTATTATTATCTTAATAAAATGACAAAACAAACAAAATGTTAAAAAGTTATGATATTTATGTAACTACTTACCAAGCACATCTAAATTATATTAAAGTAACCAAAATATCTTGTCACAGGCATGTCACAACTTTTGAGCACCCCTAATGTTTGGAGATTGAAAGTTGAAAAATTTGACATGCCCTAAATGCCATCTGACTCCCAGTGACTCTGAGCAGTTTGGAAAGTGTTAAAAATATTTAAAAACAAGGCACAATACAAAAAAACAATACAAAACAAAAGAACGAAGATTGCAAAGAAAACAAACCTAGAAGAGAACAAAGGAAAGGAAAAAGGGAGGCTTCAATCATGCTTCTCAAAGGCCTAGGTAAAGCGCCAGGTCTTCAGGACCTTTTAAAATCCAGTAGGGTGGGATCCCTGTAAATCTTGGGGGAAATCTATTTCCAAAGGGCAGACACTGACAGAAAAGGCATGGTACCCAGGTACCAATAGATGGCATTGTTTAATCAAAGGAACCCAGAGATGTGGATTTGACTCCATTATTGAGGTTCTCCTAAATGATTTAATCCCTTTTTCCATCTCTCCATAGACTTTGTTTGCTGCAGTTAGCTAAGACATACTTTATGTCATGTTAAATATGCCATTTGAAAGCATATCTCAATTGACTGCTTTCACAGTAAAGGAGAAAGAGCCAGATGGTGCCCTATTCCAGAATGTTGCTATGGCTTTTTCCTGTTGAGAATTGCTATTTCCTCCCCTCCCCATCCTTTCCTTTTGGGATTCCCATGAGCGCTGTTCACTGCAGAAAACATCTTTGGGGCAAATAGTAGTGCTGCCCAAACCATTTTGATGTGCAGATGGTGAATAAGATGGTCCTTAAGGAGTCCTGTAAATAACTCAATACTATTAATTATTTCACACTGTAAGTTTTTTGTGTTCATATTCTCCATTCACAGAAACTGTTCTGTAGGACACTAATATATGCTACAAATGAATGTATTTTAAATGTTGGTGCTATAATTTAGACAAGGTTAAAAAAAAAGGCTAGAATAATTTTCAGCAGCTAAATTGCTTGATGTACTACTTAGATGTACTAATCTTTAAGAGGAAGGTTTGCATAAAACAAAGATCTATAGAGGAATATGCAAATCAGATCTTACCACTTTCCTAAATCCTTTTAATCCAGCACTCAATGTCAGCAATGACCCAGTTCTAAAAACTTTTAGTGAGTTCAGCCTCTTAATCACATTATCCAGCTTGCCTGTCACAAACTTTGAAAGGAAGTAGATAAGGAACATAACTAAAAATGTTGATAAAATCATTGCTTTGGCATATGGGTCATTGTAAAGGAATTAGGTTCATGGGATCCTTGTCCATGTTATTAAGAATATTTAAAGTAAATATTGATATTTCTTGGTTGCAGCTTGTAACAGTGACAGGGAGTTCAAGGTTTGATATTAAAGAATGTTTCACCCAAGCATGAAAAGTTATCATCAAATAAAAATCATTGATTCTTTTGAAAGAATGCCAAACATTGTACATAAAAAGAGGCTTCTAAAATAACAGCAGAAGATTGCGTATTTTGCAATCCATGCAGTAAGTTACCTAGTCAATTTGCAGTTCATATAATCAGCAAGCTATTTATGGGAAGTCTATAAGCAAATTGTCCACAATATTATCTCCTGGCTGCCACAGTGATGTCCAAGAGAAAATTCCAAGTGTTTGAGTTTGAAGTGTGTGTGTATGTATGTTTATTTGATAGGATGGACCTATCATGTAGAAACAATTTTATTGACACTTCCCTCAACTGACAGCTGATGAATGGCAACAACAAAATATGGAAGTAAAAGCTGTATGTTGGGCTTTCCCTAAATATATATAGACTTTAAATCTCTAGTCCAGAATACAATGGTGCACACAGTGATGGATGCCCCTAAATTTGCCTATACAACATCTCTATTGAGCAAGCTGGACTTCCTCCCAGTTTCTTTCTGGGTGTAATTCAAAGTGCGTGTCATTACCTTATATGGCACAGAGCTAGGTTATCTGTGTTCTTATTTCTCTCTAAGGACATCTACCCATCTTTCCAGACCAGAGATGGTGTGCCCACTCCTAGACTCTTCCCTTAACACTGGCATCTTATGGGATCTAGGAAGCTTTCCTTTTCCATGGCAGCTCCTGCCCTGTGGAACATCTTTCCTCTTGAAATTCAGCATGCTCCACCTTCCTAGCCTTCCAAAAAGCATTTAAAATCTGACTTTTCTCCCAGATGCCAAATAAGTTGAGGTGGATGAGAAGATTTAATGAGGGACTCTATGTTGGAAGCTTAACCTTGGTGCCAGATTTTTCATGTTTATAGTTTTAATTAATATATGTATGTATTATGTTGTTTTTCATTGATGTTTTAATTGTTGTCTGGGAGCTGCCAAGAATTTAATATAGGATGGGTAGCAATATAAATGTTTTAAATAAAGAAAGAAACTTGCAATGACCATTATTAAGAATGCTGAAGTCCATACATAAAAAAGCTCCCAAGTTGTGGAATAGTAAAGTACATGAAAACAAACATTCAAATAAACCATTCTATAGACCACAGATGATGATTTGGGGAGGGGGAGGGGGGAAATTATTACAACAGGATACAAAAATTCATCAACCCCCCAAAAAGAAAAAAGAAACTAAACAAAAAACTCTCATGAGGAGAAAACACAGCAAACAAAACTGCCCACTCTGTGGAAATAAAAAGCAATAAAATGAGAAGTATTTAAGTTGTTAATTACAGGAGAAACAACTGTTTAGACTAGCTGGTGAAAGTTTTCACCCATCTGAGTATTCCTGAGCTTCACAACCATTATGCACACATATCTCCTGAGCATTTTTATTCTTTTTTGAAATTCAAATACAATAAAAAAAGGAAAGGAAACCTGCACTGAATCATTATCCATATATAGTTTCCAATGTTGAAGCATACTTTGAAAGGAATCCTTTCTTTGTTTGATGCTTGGGCAAGTGCTTCCTTCCAAACACCACTCCTCTTGAGCACAAGTTAGTGTAGTTACTAAAGCTACTTGAATAAAGAAATATCTCTTACTGTAGCTCAATATACAATTGAAAGAACAGCAACAGTTAGTTTGCTTCCGATCAATAACTGTCAGGCTAATGCTAATTTAACAGCTGACCAGCTATTGTAAAATTGTACTGCTGTAATACTGTAAAGTTATAATGCTGATGCAACAGTAGCAATGAGTCAGCAGGGATATTGGACTGCTACCACTTTAAGAGGCTGAAATATAAAACCTTGTGGGGGGGGCATGTTTTTCTCTCTCTCTCTCAGAGTGTGTGCTCTGGTGGTGAAGGGTTACTGCTTGCTCCTGTATATCAAGGCCTGTATGAAAGTACTTGTATGTATATATGCTTTTTAGCATATGTATATATGTTTTTTAGGATAAAAACCACTATTTGTAAATACAAACTGGTGTACTGTATTTGCTCCTGGGTTGTTTCACCTATTCACACTGTGTGCACTCTGACATATCCTAGTGCACAAAAAGGAAATGACATAAAACCATAAGGGGCTTTAGGTTTAAGATAATATTTTTGCTGTAACAGATGGACTAAAGTAGAAAACAATGAATTATCTATTCTTAAAAATCAGTTCACTGGGCATTATCCAACTGGTGCCATCTCACTCTGAAATTAGAGCAATTATAAGTTATATGTTTATAAGCACCATTGCTTCTATTCCCTAAACTCTCAAAAGTTGTTTAAATTTAATTTGCAATTGTCTTTGCTTCTAAGTCTTGGAAACATTAAAAACAAAGAACAGAAGCTACTTGAGTTGCTAGAGGTCAGAGAATAACAGTCCTCCATACTCTTGACTTCTGCTCTATACAAAATTGAAATAAAATAAATTACCTCCACCCCACCTTCCCCATAGTTGCCTCATGTTGCATGCATAAAATGAATGGCTCCTTTTGCCCAGTCAAGATGACAGTGTCATCTCACAAAAATGCAGAGGTGATCCTAAGGTATCGCCAACAAGGAGAAGACACTGGAGGTCTGTCGATGGAGAGGCCACTGCCTCACTCATGGAAAGAAAACATATTGGTGCTTGCTTTCCCAGCATAGATGGGACAGCTAAAAAAGTAGGGAAATTCATAAAAATACCAGACCATCCTCAAGATCAAACTGGAAGAAAGCATTGAAATCAAATATAGAAGCTTTAAGCTGGTTTCCTTTCCAGGAGCTTTATACACAAGGAGAGGCTATTATGCAGAAAAATATATTGTGACAGGCCTAATAACTTCCCTAGGAAGATATTTTGAGAGAAAGCCAAACAGCATGGCAGTCATCCAAGAGTGGGCTTCAAAAATTTTAGCAACAGGTTCTCTGCCCAGTTGCTTGGTGGGCATGGGCCAGCCAGGAGTGGGATTTGGCGGTTCACCGAACTGCGCAGAATCTTTGCTATGGGTCCACCAGAACCCGTGCGAACCTGTAGCAGCCCACCCCTGTAGTCAACCCAGAAGTCTCAATATCTGTCTTCAAGTAAGTGCTGAGTGCTACTGCTATAGCAAGATGCTGTACAGCTTCTACATAAAGAATTAAAACTAATATATAAATTAAATGGTAAAATTCCGATGTGGACAAATCCCAGACATGCGATAGAAAATATAAGTATAGCTCAGAAAC
>JANHFL010005643.1:4965-28372 GCA_032468155.1 Oxyrhabdium leporinum | reverse complement strand
CAGAGGCTTTGCTCGAGCCTCTGGGAGGAAGAAAACGGCCTCCCCCTGGCTCTGGATGCTCTCTGGGCCTCCCGGAGGTTCAGGGAGGCTGGAAACAGCCTGCTTCCAGGCTCCCCAAACTTCTGGGAGGCACATTTTTTGCCCTCCCTGTAGTCCAGAGGCTTTCCTGGAGCCTCTGGGAGGGTAAAAATGGCATACCCCTGGCTCCGGAGGTTCTCTGGAGGCTGGAAATGGGCCCATCTCCAGCCTCCCTGAACTTCCGGGAGGCCTGTTTTTCTCCCTCCCTGAGCCTCCGCGTGCACCCTGCACTTACCTGCATCCACAACAGGCCACGTGGAGACTCCTGGGTGGGGTGGGGTGGGAGGGGTGGGACCAACCAGGAGTGGGATTTGGGAGTTTAGTGAACCCCAGAGAATGTTCACTATGGTTCCTCCCAAATCCCCGCAAATCGCCAGCAGCCCACCCCTGTATCTCTGGTAATGAAAAAGGTTCACTTATTTTTGAAGTCAGAATTCAAACAGGTACCTTTGGGATGTTAGAGAAAAGAGAAATCAATACTGGAAAATCATATCTATGGTTACATCCACACAAACGTTGCTATTTATTAACTTCAGAAATCAATAATGAAGCCAGGGAAAGGTTAAACTATACTGCACAAGGCAGCAGCTTGCAAACCAGCACTGAACAAGAGTGGAACTAGTTTCATCATGCCTTTATATTTTGCAGAACAAAGAAAGAAAAAATGAAATGGAAAACATTGTTCATTCCAAGGCAGATTTTGCATACAAACCAAGAAATGTCTTCAAGGAAAAGCAAAGAAAGTCCAGCATGCAAAGAGCTATTCTTGAAAAGTATCCCGAAGCATCAATTGGTTCAAAATGTGGCTGCCCACATGGTTTTGTACAAGACTAGATTTGAACATATGTCGCCTCTCTTGAGGGAGCTGCATTGGCTCCATTGCTTCTGGGTCCCATTCCAGGTCCTGATTCTCATCTTTAAAACCCTGCATAGCCTGGGACCAGGTTATTTGAAGGACCATATTTTCTCAGTTATATCTACACAACCCACCAGAGCAGGGAAACGGGATGTTACAGCTACCCCTCCTTAGGAGGTCCATCTAGTGGTACCAAGAGGAAAGGCTTTCTCTATGGTGGTTCTTTCTCTATGGAACATCATCCCACTTTGCACACCCATTTTGACACTCTTTTGAAAGGCCCTAAAGGTATGGTTTTCAGGGAGACCCCAGAGTGATATGGAGTTCCTCAAGTGGTTGATTTGATTGTTGTCACCAGGGGGATAGTCACCAGGGGTTTATTGGATTTTGTATTGAGATTTTAGTTCTGTAATCTGCCCAAAGTCACCATGAGTAAGTTTGGTGGCCATATACTGTAGGTTTTGTTAATAAATAAAAAATAAAGTTAATAAATCCCGCATTTTACAGCAATTATCTTCAAAATGCACCAAAACTAAGCAGAATCACTGGCTTGACCAGTTTAAGCTATTGTATTTGCTAAGTGAGTCCAGCCCCCTTCTGTTCGGTATATTCCTATGAATTATTTCCTCTGATATCTGCTACACTTAATTTCTGACATTGCCACATTTGCTTAAAACACATTACTGAGCCTATTTCATATTTTGTAAAATGCGACATCAATTCTATCAGATGTTTAGGCTGAGCATGTTTATTTAAATATGGTGTGCAATTTTACTGAGATAAAAAATGTTTAAATAGCATTGTGATAACAATAAAATTGGTTGCACCCCATTTTGGTTACAAGAACATAGACTTCCTTTCTAGCTGGTAAAAAGTGATTTATTCAGCTAAGTTTTTAGATTCAAAATAGGAGTTTGTTGCTGGGCTCTGGAGAGCAGTGCTGCTGGCTGTTTTTATTCTGCTCTTAGCTATGTTTTCTGTATGTATTTTAATTTTTACCATTATCTATTCGGAGCATCACTTGTTTGCAAAAAGGCAAAATATATATCTGACAAATAAATATAATTGTTCATCCACAAGTAACATCATCCAGAGCAAAAAATGTACCTCATTAAAATTTATTGGGCCAACTTCTAATCCAGTCTGGAAATAAAGCTAACTGAAAGACTTTTGATACTGTAGGAAGAATATTACTATGGCTAGTATCATAATTATAGAGGCTATGGCTAGTAATTATAGAGAAGTATAGTGTTATTAATTCTGATCTTTCAGTGATATCTCATCCCAAAACACAAATAAACTTAGTAGCCTAAACTTTAAATGGAACATTTGCTGAGTTGCATCCTTTTTCACTTATCACCTTATGAAGGATAGAGCTGAAGTGATCATATGTTAATGTTCTCAGCTCTTTCAATGGGCAATGCACATTGAAGCAGTTTGTGCCTAGAGAAAATATGGGCTATGTTTACTGGTACTCTTATTTTCCTCAGAGACAAAGATATCAAACTGGATCTTTCATCTGCCAAAGCCCTTGGCAGAAAGCCTCTTCCATCATAATTATCCTCCATTTTCACTATAGTGTGTATATTTGATCCTCCAATCTTAGACAGGTTATTTCCATTTCTTCTGCTCAAGCCATCAAACTTTCACTCATGTCTAGGTTTTATATGTCAGCAAGAATGACCTAGTTATATTTAGGGGTGGGGAAAGGGAGGAGAATGCTGGCAACTTCACTCACAATTCACTTTATCTCCAAGGCATTTTAAACAGCTTTCCGGAGAAGAGAAATAACATCAGTAAATGTTAGCAAATGGACAAGTTCCATTTGTATGCATGTCAGGGAAGACACTTGACATTGTTTATTGGTGTAATACAGAGCGGCTTGGCTCCTTGCTGGTCCCTGTTAGGCCTTAATTATGTAGTGAATTCCAACAGATAATTTAAGATTCCTATACAACTCTCAAATTACATTGTCAGTCATAAATTGTGTGTTTTCCATTTGGATAGTTTGCAGATTATTGAGACTGCTCGGGGTGGGCAGGTAAAACAGAAAAATCTCAGAAAAGAAAATGTCTCTTTTGGAATAGTTGTGGTTTTTTTTTAGCAAAGAACAAAGCATCCTAGCTTACTTTGTCAAAGCAGTATTTTGAAAATTATTTAGGTTATTCTTAAAATTCTCTGAATTGTTGAAAAAAAACGCCCCATTGTAAATGCATTCCCCAGTTCCCTATTACTCCCAGAAATTCCAACAGCAACTTTTGCTTATAAGCTCACCCAGTCTCCTTCAACCTATCTTCAAAGACCATGGTTCAGACAGAGTAAATGGTAAGTACAGATTGAGACCAGGCTTCCCATGGTTTCTAGGAACCTCCTCTGTGGCTGCAAGACCCTTTTGAAGTAAAAACAAAACAAAACAGATGAAAATTATATGGAACTTTGTAAAACAGAGTAAGCATATTTTTTAAACTGAATACTTTCCATAATTCCCACCCACCCACCTTCTAGAAAAACAAACAAATAAACAAACAAACTTGGATTTAGCCATTTTGTATGACTGCCCCATCCAGCACGGTCATTTGCCTTCCTGACGAAAGATCCTCCACCTGTATGTGAACTGCTTCACATGTCCTTGTAAGAAAACATTCACATCCAGTTGAATTGAACCTAAGTGGTGACAGGGAGAAGAATTATTTCTAGTCACTTATCATATCACAAAGATAGTATGGCAGCCTGCTGACCTAATAGGAGGGGATAAATGACAATAAGGTCACACTGATGGGTTTATCTAAAACATTCCAATGTCATCCTGTAATTTATACCTTTTCCCTTTGTCTTGTCTTTTCAATGTAGCAGGTCAACATTATATCAAGTTTGGTTTTTATTTTGATTGGGGCTGCTCAGCAGAGTGCCAAAATTTTGCTGGAAGTCCAGTATATATTGTATACATGCTCGTAATGTTATTTTGCATCTTCATAGTGATTTGGTTGCTCTCTAGATGAGCCAGGTTTTGGCCACAACAGTGACCATCTGCAAGGTCTCCCAGTTGAGGAACAATTGCAATTGGCATGCAAAATGAATCTGTTCAAAGATTTTCCTGGCCACAACTGTCATTTACTCTTCAAGCAGGAACTATGAGTCCAAAAAAAGTCCCAAGTTGTGCACCAGTCCTGAATGGGGACATACATCTCCATCCTAAACCAGTGATGAAAACTTCCTAACTAAAGAGAGGTAAAACAGCCATAAGTACTGTCTTATCAGGATCTACACAAAGTCTATTCCTCTTTGTTCAGAACTGTGCAACCTCCAGTCCATTATTGTACATGAACAGTTTAATCTGTGTTGGGTTAAGAAATAAAGATGGATTCCATCAGCATACTTATGTTTTGTTATTGTTGTTCAGCTGCGAAGTCATTCTTGAGGCAAACCATTTCAGCATATTACTCCCCACTCCTAACCTTTGCATTCCAGAAGGATACCATGGTCAATAGTATTGAAATCTGCTGTCCTGCTTCTGGTTTCAATTATCACACACATGCAGTTATTATGGAAGTTAGCAATTTACTGAAAGACAAAATGATAATAACACACAAGGAATGCAAACTAAAATACAATCTTGGTAAGCAACTTGCTGACAGGTGTTGCTTTTAGCAGGAACATGCAGAAGAACAGTCAAATCCAGTCCAAAATTCCAAGAGTCAGATCAGCATTATCAGCCAGTCCAGAGGTCAGAATTCCACAAAGAAAATCTGCAGAAATGTCACACAAGTGCCAGAGTTCAGACAATTGATTCCAAAGAGGGATCATGTATTAGAGTTGCTTTTTAAACCAAGCTGCAGCCAGCAGCCTTTAATAAAAGGATTTACTCCTTTACTTGATAAGAAGCCTCACTGAACATTTCTGCTCTACTCACCAGTTTGGGACTGGCAGGCCTGATGTCATCATCATCTGACTGCTCCAGCTGTTCAGGTTGTACCTTTGTATTTGATCAGCCACATTTGATTCTTAGGGGGTTTTTGACTCATGAGGTTGATATTCCACAGATTGTACTGGAGATGCTTTTTCAAATCGAAATTTAGACTCAGCGTATGAGTCCCAGATCATGAGAACTGCTGAGTCATCAAGGAACACAAGGATGAATACATCATCTATCCTATCTTTACCAAAGGACATTGTCAAGTGTGATAAACACTGTCTACATTCTAAATTACAGATTGAAATGGATCCCAATAATCCATTTTTGTAGATTTTAAAATCCTGCCTTTATTATATTAATGTAAAATCTCCAAGATCCTTTGCAGCTGCCATCTTACTACCTTCTCCACAATTTTCCCAAGAAGATAAGATTGGAAACTGCACAATATTTGTCCAGAATATAGGGACAAAGTGGTGACATCTTGAGGAGAGAATATTACTTCATCCCTTGATAGTGCTGCATGGACCCACTCACCCAGATTTGGTCACCTCCCAGCCACCTTAACAACTCAGGAGGGGCTAGGATGTAACAGACAAGTGTTGACCTCATAGACCTAAGGACCATATCCATAACCTCCAGAATTATACAACTGATCTCAGTCCAATTAATCTCCCAGGATTGTTCCCCAAATAACTCACTTGGACTGGCATTGTCAGAGTCTGAGTAAATTCAAGCAGCAGTTGCCAAACAGTGTTAAAACTCTTCACTGTGGCTGTGATGACCCAGAGCAAGGCACGGAGGCAACACAGTTAGCTGATAGTTCAAAATGCCCCTTTATTGCTCCAACTTTCCCCCAAATGCTCCCACATTTATGGCAAGTCCCAGAGCAAAGCGCTCTCTCACACACACACACACACACATCTCCAGCAGCCTCTGGCTGTCCAGCAAAACACTATTAGCACAATGGCTTCAAGGCAAGAAGTCCAGCGGGTCAAGAGAACCAGTCAAGGAATCCTATGAAGCAAAGGAACAAGGCAAGATGTCCAGTGAACTCCAGATGTCGGCAATGGCACACTAATCTCCACAAATTCAGTGTTTGTTCCTGAAAAACACCTCTCCCCACAGCATTTCCTTAAGTCTGAGTCCCCAGGTGGGCCTTGTGAAGAGCGGCGGGGCATTCTCCTCTTGAGTTGTTGGGTCAGCCTGCACTGTTCCCACCTCCTCTCCACTCTCCATGCTCGGGGATCAGGAGGCGGGTGGTCCTTGTTCATCACCTGAGCTCCATCACTCCTTATCTCCACTGCCTGCCCTCTCTTCCTCCCTCTCTCAGTCATCCTGCCCCTGTTCTTCCCTGCTGGCATGCAGTCCCAAGACCGGGAGACCGGGGGCTGCCTCATCCTGCTCTTCCCCATGTTCCTCTGAAACCAATAAGGTCATCCCCTCGACCTCCTTCAGCCCAGCTCTGGGTCATCCTCCTCCATGGACTCAGGCTCCAACGGGGCCATGAGAGTGGCCCTGTAGCTTGCCTTGAATCCCAGATAACAGGGAGTGGGTCACTCTAAACAAGGATGTTTGGATGAATATTGGTAGGTACAATAAGGGCAGAGAACTAACAATTTCAGCACCCTTATCACCACAGTTTAGGTTCAGTATAGCTCCCATCAGTTCTCTGTCATGTTCACTCCTTGTCTTATTTCAACAGTGCTTAAAATATCACTTCTGGCCCTTCATTTCCTGAAGCGACTCGAAAAACAAAATGCACCCCAGGATCAGCACCTGAAGAGAGGCCACATAGGCATAATCCATCAAGAGCTTTTCTCACTTACTTAATCCAGGCTTTAAAGTACCATTTATATCCTGGGTTGGGAAATATCAATCAAAAAATAAGTATATGTTAGGGTAGTTACTAAAGTTCTCTGGAAAATTCTCAGTGTGTGATATGTATTGGGAAAATGCTTGCAGCAGCCAATGAATAGAACCTACATATTTGGGAATATTTTAAATAATAATAATAATTTGGCTTGGAATTTTTTCTAATAGAAAAATATCTGGACACCCACCTACAAAGACCAGATTTAGACTATCTCTAGATTAAGAGTACATAAGGACTCCAGCTTTAACTACATAATTCTACACATGTTGTACTTAGGGCAGAAGTCTCATTGTATAATATGAGATGCATATTCAGCATGTCCCTAATACATGTATTCAGGACTTCACTCTAAAATCTGCTGCAATGAAAACAAGAAGAAAAACATAAGGCACACATATTAAGGAATGGCTTTAATGTAAATATTCTTATCGCATTTCTTGCAATCATGATGTGCCTTTCTGCCATTTGTTACCATAAATTTG
Source organism: Oxyrhabdium leporinum (assembly GCA_032468155.1). Lineage (NCBI taxonomy): Eukaryota > Metazoa > Chordata > Lepidosauria > Squamata > Cyclocoridae > Oxyrhabdium > Oxyrhabdium leporinum. The sequence goes on along the minus strand of JANHFL010005643.1, from coordinate 21,170 downwards.
ATTCCCAGGATAAATTCTGGTTTATTTTAATGAATGTTATTTGATGATGAAGAAAGTGCCTTCCTAAGTGGTAGAGTATATACGAGAATCCAAGATATAAAGTCAGAGAGAAAAAATATCAGATAATTAAACAGAATAATGTAATGATGCTATTTCATTTATTCTCCAATAGTCCAATCTATGGCAGGAGCTTGCAGCAAACAGGTAAATCTAATTTTAGAAACAAGAGAATAAAAATGTGTCATCTATCATGGAAATGTTAATTTTCTGCCAATCCAAGATAGTATTTTATACAAGAAAAAAAAACCTCTAGTGCACATTTGCATTTCTGGAAGTAATAAGGTGAACATGAGCAAATGAAGGACTGCAGGGTAGATAAGCAGGAGATCCAAGCCGCACATACTATAACAGTGCCAGTTCCATCAGTGACATTTGTTAACATTTTTCATTCACCCTACATCAGTATGTTTTATAGTTGAACATAATTCATTAGTGGTGGTGAGGAAATAATGCATGTCAGATTTTGATTTAGGACAAAAATGAATAACATAATAATGTACATACTCAACAAAGATGATCAAAGGCCTGGAGACTAAAACATGTGAAGAACTGCTGCAGGATTTGGGTTTCGCTAGTCTAAAAAAAAGAAGAGTTAGGAGTGACATGATAGCAGTACTCCAATACTCCAATACTGCCACAAAGAAGAGGGGGTCAAATTATTCTTCAAAGCATTGGAGGGCAGAACAAAAAACTATGGTTGAAAACTAATCAAAGAGAGAAGCAACCTGGAATTAAGGGAAAATTTCCTAACAGTGAGGACAACTAACCAGTTAAACAGATTGTCTCCAGAAATCGTGGGGGCTCCATCACTTGATGTTTTTAAGAGTCTAGACAGTCACTTATCTGAAATAGTATAGGTTCTCCTGCTTGAGCAGGGGGCTGAACTAAGAGGCCTCCAAGGTCCTTTCCAGCTCATTCATTCTGTCCTATGAAATGCTCATTGCAATAAATATGAGAGATTTTTTAAAAAATAAATCTGGAGATCACAATCTCTGCAGTCTTTTGGTTGCTTCTGAAATCTTCACTAAGTTTCCATAATGCCTTCAAGTTCCTACACTCCATAATATTTTCACAGGGACCTTAAATTATAACTTCACAGGCACCCACTGGTTAAATCCCAGGAAATCATAAACTGGTACCAAAACCTAGTACAATGCTGATGGCATTTTAAAATGAAAAGACTGTATCAGTTATCCGATATTGGGTACATAGACGTTTATGTGGAGTTCATGTGCAGAGGTGATTTTACCTAAATCCAAGAAAATGAATTCAGCATTCCAAGAAATCAAAATGAGAACATAAAATAAAATTCAAAATTGCAATAAAGTCTATCAGACTTGTTAAAATTTGTGGAAGAATTTGTAAATACCATCAAGTGTAAAAAAGGTTACCGTATTTTTTGCACTATAAGACACTCCAGCCCATAAGATGCACCTAGCTTTTGGGGAGGAAAACAAGAAAAAAAAATCTACCTCTGCGCCCGAGCAATTTGCCTCCTTGCAGCAAACAGCAAACAGCCTGGTCAGCTTCAGCACAGAATAATTTAGCACGAACAGATGATTGGCAGTTGGATTGGCCTCCCAGAATACTGCCTATCAGCTGTTCCAGGTTGCAGGGATCGCTTCTGCCCATTGCCGCCATTGCCACCCATCACCGCTGCTGCCTATCACCATCTCCGCATGCCCCATTTCTGACCTTCACACACCTTGTTTTCAGCCCATTCCAGGTAGCGGAGATTGCCATGTGAATGGCGGCGGTGATAGGTGGTGACAGCAATCCCCGCTGCCTGGAATGGGCCAAAAATAGGATGCATGGAGGCCGATAATGGGGCGTGCGGAAGCCAAAAATGGGTTGCATGGTGGCGGCGATAGGCAGCAGATGCGATAGGCAGCGGGGGCAATGGGCAGTGATGCAGCAATGGGCAGCAGCTATCCCCACAGCCTGGAACAGCTGATCAGTGGTATTCCGGGAGGCCAATCCAACTGCCAATCAGCTGCTCGTGCTAAATCAGGCTGTGCTGAAGCTGACCAGGCTGTTTGCTGTTTGCTGCATGGAGGCAAATTGCTGGGAGGCAAAGGCCGAAGGGTGGGGGCCGGTGGGGGTGTGAAGCTTCGGCAACATTCGCTGTATAAGATGCACAGACATTTCCACCCACTATTTTGGGAGGGGAAAAGTGTGTCTTATACTGCGAAAAATACGATATATACCTGACACATGCATAAAATGACACATTTAAATAATTAACATGTTGTATCATTCTGAAACACGTTATAGCTTTATTCATTTACAAAATCATTTAGTATTTCCAAGGAGTGAAGCAATTTTTATGGGTTTATTTATTTTTTTAATAAATAGATTCAGGGGGGTGACCTCAAAGATTTTAAACTGTGATTCAGTTTAATTTGTCTTATTTTAGAAGAATGAGTCGGTAGCTTTGACAGATTTAGTCAGTCAATAGAAAAGTGTTATAACAGCTATCTTTCTATTTCTTTCAAAAATTTGGACTTGGGTCATCTGAATTACACTTGTTGCATAAACAGATCAGAACAAAGGTATGCTTAAATGAATAAATTAATCATAAGGTCCTAGCACTTTATGATCTGTACAAATAGCTGGAATGGATGTTTGTTGTATTTTCCTTAACTCCCCTTCCATACTCACTATGAAGACAGACAATTTAAATCTGTATAATTCTAACAGTTCCTTGAAAGCATTTTAGAAAGCCTGAAATAATGGGGAAAGTTCCCTGATCTCTTTCTCAAAAAAATAAAGTATATTCCAAAGTTTAGAATTGATTGTTGTACACTGGATGTCATTCAGACAACCCAAAGAGATTCAGTGACCTTCACTGACATATTGTTAATGTATTGGTCATTCACTTTGTCAATCTCTCTCCCTATTCTTTTTTTCCACCTGTCAGAAAATTAACTTGTCAACAAAGAGGAAGCCTTGCTTTATGTCTTGCTTTCCTTCTTGACTTTTGGGTATTTTGCTTGTTTTTGCATAATAAATCCCAAATAAGGGTTTCAATGCATACAAAAGCTTTCATGTTATGATTTTTTATCAAAACTATTGTTATATTTTATTGTTCTTGTGTGGATTTTTTCAAATAAACCAAGGCAGACATCTATTGCACACTGTTCTAAAGAATTACCTTAATCATGAGAAAACACAGGCTTAAACAATTTTTATTTTATAATGTGTCTGGTTAAATACATTCTTGCCAATTTTCATTAGGCTATGTGTCCTTTACAAAAGCCAGGAGACATTTTTCAGTGACATTTGGAAGTAATAGCAAACAGGTTTAAAACTTTGGAGAAAAAAGAGCTTATATTAAATGTGTTAAAAAACTTTCACTGACTTTTTTTAATAATAATTTTGGCAATAGCTTCATGAATCTGCAAGCGGGATTTCATATCCTGCCATTATTGCTGCAACAACAATGAACTATCATGCCATCATGTCATTTAGTTACACATTGTCTATCAGATGGTGTAATAGTATGTGTGCATGACCTTGGGAGATGGGAAGCAGAGATGCTGCCTAGAGAATGATCACATAAGAGAGGGCAGAGCTCATAGCTACAAAATGGGCAGAAAAATAGGCTTAAAAGGCACCTCTCCCCCAAGTTCTCAGACAGTAAAGAAGACGGCAGGAGATTTATACTTTCAGACTTAGAAGATTCTATTAATGTATTGTAATGTAATGTCTTCTTAATAGATAAATAGCTCATCTGGTCATGTTTCCGATCTGGTCTACCTGGGAAGGCTGACAGATGGACATCTTAGAGCCTCCCATGAGCAGTTTGCCAGATTTTATACCAACATTATGTTTTTTTTGGCACATAACGAAATAGACCAGGTCTCAACCTTTTTCCATCTCCTTGATATGCTCAGACAATTTTTTATCTGACTAAACGTTTTTAAAAAGTCAGTGAATTTGTATGATTGTAAAACAACACAGGTCAAACCAAACCTTGTACAAGAGTTCATCTGAGATAATCAAAGTGTAATGAAATCTCAGGTAAGAATAGTTACCTCCCACAAAATTTCATTAACATTCCCCAGGAGCTGCCAGGCTTTCAAATGTTTAGATTTTATTTATTTAATGCAGGGAGGCATGAGCTTTCTTGGGATTCTGGAGGTGCCACATTTTTTAAATTAACTTCATTTTGCTTAAAAAAACAAATCAAACCACAGATACAGGGTGAGAAATGTATTACTTAGCAATAGATAATAAAACATACAATAAAAACAATACCAAGAATAAAAGAAAGGCAATTAAAATGTAAAAATATCACAGCAGAATTAACAAGTGTATTTAAAAGATCTAACAACAAATCAAGATTCCAGTAACAATTTTTGGATATATAGGAAAAGCAAAAAGAATCTGGCCTATTATGTTTTTCAAAAAGGATAACTCTTTCCCAAATTAAATTCAAGTTTTATAGTATATCCCAACATCTCCCATCTTTTGTATGTTCATTTTTTCATAACAATTTCCCATATTTTTTCATACCAGAGACGAGAGCTCTAAATTTTTTCCAGAATTTTCAAAAATCCAGTATAGCCAACCTTGCAGCATTCATCATGTATTGAACAGTTACATTTTCAGGTCTACAAGTTGTTTTATAAAATAATGACAGTAATCATATCTTGGGAGAATAACTAATATTTTCTATATCCATGCTATTTATCTTTCTAATCACAAAAAGGATAACTATTTCCCAAATTAAATTAGTTTTCTAGTATATCCCAACATCTCCCACCTTTTATATGTCAATTTTTTCATAACAATTTTCCATAATTGTAAGTGCTTCCTTCCAATTTTATTAGATCTACATAAATGTTTTATCTCCTCAGTTGACTCCTGGCCTGTCATATCTTGTTTGTTAAAGTTCTTGTTGAAATAGCAAGCAGAGAGCTCCTAGTGTTGTTTTTGGCAGGCAGGGTCTCATTTTTTTCTATATTTCTGTATAATGTCAGGTCCAATAATTAATTGTTTATTTCTTCATTATAGTACATAATTTCTTGTCCAAGGGAAGATATTAAAAAACAGGGCTAAACTTGAATATTGCTTCCTTTCTAATTTTGGTTCTTGTATAAATTTAAATTTAGGTGTATATGGCTATGCTCTTCTCTTCTCATTTGGGATAGTCTTATCAACATTTTCTAACTGGCCTCCTACATTTGTATAGCCAATTTGTAATTCTGTGCATGGGTTTTCACTGCTTTTATAATCACTTCTTCTATTGCTGCTATAATTCACTTTTTTCTTTTTTTTAATGTTTCTTGTCTCTGGTATATAGCGTTCATATTTGATGTAAAATGTTTTAATTTCTTCCATTTCTCTTCAATTCTCAATAAAATATCAAAATCATTGTTTGCTACCCATCTGCTTTGCTTACTGATCAACATTAGTAAAAACTCAACAAATTCTGGAGATAAGCTAAAGTTACAACAATCTGAATTTGTCTTTCAAGGAACAGGACAGTCCGTTTCTTCCTCTGATTCTAACCACTAGGTTTTCTAATATTTCTAACACATGCTAGTTTCCATATTAACACTGTATTTTTCCCACCACTATTTTTTTTTTCAAAATCAAGAAGGGGGAAGTTTCTTCTTTTCTTTTTCTCTTTCTCTTACTAAAGGTGCTTTTTCAAAAAGCAATTGGACTTTCCACCTCCACCCCCTTTGGAGATGTTTCACTTCTCATCCAAGAAGCTTCTTCAGTTCTGAACAGTTCTTGGATGAGAAGCTAAATGTCTTCAAATAAAATTTTAAAAACAAAACAAAGAAAGTCTACTTGCTTTTGAAAAAGCACCTTTGGAACACCCATGACCTGGATGACTGAGAATCTCCATAGACACTTTTTTTCCTACTTTTTTTTCTTTTTCATATCCCACCTTTTTTCCTGTTTTTTCCTGTTTGTGTTTTTTGTAAGTTGCATTGACTTTTATTCTTTTTGTTTATAATTCTTAGTGAAATTACTTGGGGGAAAAAACACAAAGCAGAATTTAAAGCCGATGCATACGAAGCCAAATGTGACATTCAGTTATGTTGATATCATGGTATTACTATATTTATTCAGAAGACAATTCTGCTTCTTTCTATTCCTTCCTGCCTCTTTGCAACTATAGATAATTAAGTAAAGATAGAGTTCAAAGATGGAAATAAAATACAAAATGTTAAACCTCCAGAGCTTATATAAATTATGTTTCTTACAGTGCCGCATTATTGATTCTTGAAATAGACTGGAAATAAGGAAAGTGTATACTTGTACATTTAAAAAGAAGGAAGTATTCATACAGTTTTTAATATTATCAGTCTACAAGCTGAAAGAGATTATCACCAGCATACTAGCAGCTGTTTCTAAAAGATATCGCACTGAGAAGATTATAAGGAGATAGTTACATCAGTTCACATGCCCTCTGTGTTTATTCCAATAATGAGGTGGGTAGATGTGAAATCAGTTTACTGCAGTCAATGAGGGTACAATTTTCTTGCCAATAACCCTCTCTGTGTTGTAGAACCAGTGGTGCACAGCTGCAAGAAGAATGGTGGAGGGTTGTTTCTGCATTTGATGGATGGTTGGAGTTTCAATCTTAGCTCATTCCTTCCCTACAGATTCTGAGATGTGAGTCCAACTCATCTTTGCAGATTGCTGGCTGGCACATAAGAAAAGACAATGAGGACATTCTGCTGTTTGCTTCTTCTTAAACCAATCCTATGGTAATCAAATACAAAAGAACAGTATATTGTATGAGTGCCAACCACCGTCACGGGGCAATAAAGCAGAATGGGAAGGGTTCTCAGAAAGGTTTTAGGATCTTTGAAATTTAGCAAAAAGTTATGCTTGGCTGGCCTACACGCTGCAGCTTCCCAACCTAGATCAACAAAGAGCATCTATATATTGGACAAATTTGCAGTTTCCTGTTCTCCTTAGCATGACTTACTTCAGTCATTACTAAAGTCCTTTAATTTGCAACAGCCTTTTTATTCATCTTTTGTCACTCACTGGGTGACTGTTTTGCAGATGTTCCCATATCTCTTTGTAGGCAGTATCAAGTGTACAATGTATAACACCACACATATAAATATGCGTTCAAAAGGAAAATGCAGCAAGGCCTAGATTGTATCATTAACTCTGGCTGTGTTGCCATGACAATTATGAGTTGTATGGGCCTGGTAAAGCCAACTTTGTTTTTTTTTCCCCTCCCCTTCTTTCTTTTCAATCTGATATACAAATCACATTATTTACAAGGGCAGACTAGTTACAATTGAATGCCACACTGAATTTGTTTCTTAATACAATTTCATAAAAATGTAGATAAATGACAAAATAACATGTCAAGAAGCATCAAAAAATGTAACAATGTGCAGAATACATCTGCTCAGACTAGCTACAGCTTTATTTAATGGGGAGGAAAAAAATGTGTCTGGAACTCAAGATATCTGTAAATTGCCAGGTTTACACTTGTGTACTTCAGAGGTATATTAATAAAATTACAAATAAGGTCTGCTTTTTTTCTCCGTTAATCTCACCTGTTTTAGCAAAGGGATTATTTTCTGTTTCAGCACAAATACAACATTCATGCCCAGGGCAAAAAATATATTCTATATTCTAAATATATTCTACATGTAAACACACATACACAGAGAGAGAGAGAGAGAGAGAGACAGACAGACAGACAGAGAGAGGGAGAGGGAGAGACAGAGAGAGGGAGAGAGGGAGGGAGAGAGAGAGACATAGAGAATGAGCAAAACAGAAGAATGTGAATACTTTTCAAACAAAATAGATTGATTGGATCTATTTGTTAATTCCAAGATGAATAATATAAGAAATAATTATAACACCTTGGCATAATTTTCCATATGGAACACTCTTTACATTTGAACATAATATTTATTTTTTAGTAAATCAACAGAAGTTTACCTTTGTCATATATCAAAACACTAAAAAATCCATTAATATTATGACTATTATTTCAGTTGTTAACATTAGTTTTGCAGAGTGGAAAATGTGTGGCAGCTTATGTTCATGAGTTCTTTTGCCACTGTCTTGATGCAATAAAATAATTTAAAACATATGGAACAAGAAGATGGTTTTTCTCCCCCCCCCCCCTTTAATGTGGATACCATTCTCATGCACAGAGAATATATGCCTGGAATACACATCCAAAGTCACCCACTAAAGATAGTTAGGAACTAGGTTTCAGGTTTTATAAGTTATTTTTCACATCAGAGAAGTTACATCAAGTTGGGCTTTATGCCAGTTGAAGAAGATAAGACTTTTATATAAATGGTTTGTTTTATTTCAGAAATCCTGAATGAAAGCACAAGAATTAGGACAAGCACTAAAAACACCCTTCTTCGTGAATGTATCTGTCAGTCTTGCATCTGCTGAGCCCCCCTCCCTTCTTAATTGTTTCTGAAGAAATGTTTGCATTCTACTGACTCTTAAAGAAAAAATAAACACAACCAAACGAAAAATTCCAGACTTGATCTTACAGTCTAGGAAAAGCATTGCTTAAATTTACAGCAGCATTTCAATGAATAGATCTATTTAATTATGAGGGTTTCAAAATGACACATGTTTGTAAGATATCATTAGATCACTCATTTGATCTAATGTTTACTGTCTGCCTGGCTGTCAGGTTAAAATTATTCTAATGACTGATACAGTCATTTCTTGCTTTCTAGGTGCTTTGAGACCACAACTAAAGTCTCAAGGTGATTATACATTCCTCCCTTTCCAAGAATGTTTCCTCACACTTCAGTGACTGCAAGACATCTTATTAACACAACTTTAAAACTTTAGAAGAATGATGTTGAAAGCAGTGAAGGTGGAATAGATTTAAAGCAATGTGTGGAAAGCAGGGGAGAGGAAAAAGGTTTTATTTGCCAAAGAAAGCAGAATAAAGGATTTGCCTCATTAAAACAAGTTTTGTTTCAGGCAGAAACTAAACTACTTTCAACCCTTTGGGCTTCTCTCTAGCAACTTATTCTTTGGTGAGATATAGTCTTTCTAAAGCTCCTACTTTCATCCCTATTGACATATCACACCTAATCAATGATATTTTTTGAAAAGGCATTTGTATAATAAATAGATATCTCTTGTTGTATATATAACTACTAGTGTTGGGAAATAGACTATGGCTGAGCTGTTAACTGTGGATTTTTGACTTGTGCAACCAGAGTTTGGACATCTGAACCAGCTGCAACATACTGTATGGGAGGTCTTCTTATGTAGGGATGTTGTTTATTTTTCCTTTTCTTTCTGTCCTCTTCACTCTGCATTTAGTGTTTACTTTAAATACTGTTTATTTTCAATAGGCATGATTACTAGGCAATGGAAAAATCTGAGTTTAACTGCATGACACAAATATCTGCATGTGAAATTTAAAATCATTGCCCTGCCCCAACCAACCACATGCAACAACCTATATTAGCTTTCCAGAGTATTTCCATTATCATCCTTGGCAGCAGATTTTTTTGTACAATCTATAGCATTAGATCATTGATAGTATTATTTATAACATGTCCACTACAACACCCAGGCCAGATGATAAATGGATTTATGCAGACATCACTGACATTTCTTCTGTTTTTTCTTGTATGCACATCATCTATCTAGCTATTTATTCATAATGGAGACAGATAGAGGTAAAGTTCCTTCACAGTTTACACAGTTATGCTTTGAAAAATTGATCCCAATTCTGATAAAATATAATTTTTAATTCTTTAGATTTTGTTTTAATTTAAGCTTTCTGTATGTTGAACTACTTTGATCAGAAGTAGCATCATGGTTTAATTCAGTTTATTTCCAAATAAATTGCATTGGATTTCTGTCTTACATAGATTTTTGAAATCTATAATGTACATAGCCTTGTTGTATATACAAATTGAGATAATAAAAGTAGTAAATTAAGGTATATAACTTCTTGCTAAATTTAAAAATGGAGGATGAACAAATCAAAGACACAATGATACAATAGGAAAAAACTATGGCTACAACATAGAATTAGAGAAATGGCAAAATTTATGGGAAAGGAACTATAGATTAACAATGGCAACTTCTTATAAATAAAATTTATATAAAATGTTTTATAGGTGGCATTTACCACTTGCTAGGTTAGCTAAAATGTTTAACAATATGCCTAGCGAATGTTGGAAATGTAATCAAAAGACAGGCACATTTTATCATATGTGGTGGACTTGTGCTAAAACAAAAAAATGGGCAAAAATACACAGATGGCTTGAAAAGATAATAGGAAAACATGTAGATTTTAAATGTGAACTGTTTTTATTAGGGATGGTATCAGAAAAAAATGATAAGAAAAGTATTACATGTTTTAACAGCAGCAAGGAGTATCTTTGCACATTATTGGAAAGATGAAATACCGCAAGATGAAGAGATAATTAAGAAGATACTAGACTGTTCAGAAATGGATGGATTTACATTGAAAATCAAGCAGAAAGAAGACACAGAATATTATTAAACATGGAACAGTGGTTGGAAAAAAGGGGTGGAGAGTAAGAATGGAATCTGTACTGTTAAGCAAATACCCAGACAATTCAATGTTTATTAAGCATTAAGAAATGTAATTAATAGAAAATTAATAAAATTTATTTAAAAAAAATAAAAGTGGTAAATTTAAAAAATTACAATCAGCATGTTTCAGGATACTAGCAAAAAGAAACATACAATAGAGAAATGGAGAGAGCTGAAAGTCAGTTGCAAGATATCTAAAGATGACCTAATAAAATGAAGCAATTTAATGCTATAGATTAAATTGTCCACATAGATTTCTATTGATTATATTACAAAGACAAAGCATCAGCAATTTCAGTGACATATATTGTGGCTAGACCTCATTTTGGCTATCTACAACAATTATTGAATTCTTAGATACATCTTCACTTACCATTAACCATTGCATGAAGAGAAGATAATTATTTTTTAAGCATATATCCTCATGATATTACCTTCATGTCTTCCCCAGTTCACTACAATTGCAGATTATATTCATCCTTAGCTATTCTGATATTAAAGAGGTGTTATCCATTTTCTTCTTGCAGGGAATAATATAGGACTGCTACAGAGCAAACCTATGTTTTTTTCTTGGTTTATTCTTAAATCTTGATTACTTCTAATATTCTGCCAACAGCTGGCAGATAGAGAGAGAGACGAAGAAAAGAAAGGGGAGGTGTGTGTGCACTTCTGCTTGTATCTGGGTGTTTAAAAATATTGTATATAATGAACAACAAAATTTAAATTCACTCTCCAGTAGTTCCAAATGGTGTCAACTTTGGGAAATATGGAAGAGGAATTTGAATCTATTTGATCTTGAACCCTACACTACTTATGAAGCCTTATAGCTGATGCTAAAATAGGGGCCAAAGAAATTAGTGTCTTTTTTGTTTGTTTGTTTTTGCTTATAATTGGTTTTGATCTGTTATTTGAGGCCTGTTGCATATAAGAAACTGTTGCAACAGGCCTTTCAGGAAAGCAGGAATAACATTTCTAGAGGAACAAATGACCAAATTAATTTACTCTAAGAGAAAGCCTGGAATCAATATTATCAAGCAGAAACATGTTAAATCCTTTCTTTCATTATCTCCAAACTGTATTTTATAAACCCTGAAAGTGAAGCTGGGATGTTAGGAAAAGGAAGGCAAATTATTTTAGTGGGACAAAGGCTTCCACAATTCTGTCAAAATTGTCATAAAAAAAAAGAATAATTAGTTACTTTTAACTTCATAATGGGTGTTTATAGTACTGGAATTATAAGACATAATATTTCATTTAAACAAATATTATATGTTTTTATGAAACCAGGGAAGAATTATTGATAAAGTTTAAGAAAACCGACAGAAGGATGGGTAAAAAGTTAAACTGACAATAGAGGGAGGAGCAGTACTTAGGCCAAGGATAACTGTTATGTCAACCTAGATTACATGCCTCCAAATTATCAAGAGAACAACCAAATATACATTATTTCAAAAAGGAGGGGGTGGGGAAAGCTTACAGTTTAAAAAATCTATCCACCCTACACATATACAAATGACCTATACAAAGTTTTATTTTTGAATAATGAACCTCTGTATATAAGGGTCTGTGAAATAAAAAGTTTTAGCTAGTAAACTGTGAGTCAACTGTTAAATAAACTAAGTTCTGAATAAGAATTTCAGGAATGACCTCTTGGTCAGAATAAATTATGCCAGGTATGAATTAAGCAAGGAAATAAATTTTCCTTAATGTAGGCATTGTTTAAAAGTGATCTTAAAGGAGATGTGACTATTGATCTTAGTATCACTGTGATACATTTGAACATCTAAATGGTATTAGCTAAGAAATATAGAAATAGAAAATCTGAATCAGTTTCAGCACCATACAGAGCTGAGGAAATAATATGTTGTTGTAACAGCTGCAACTACTCAGGAAATTTTAAGACATGAATTGTCTTATTCTTTCAAATTTAGTAATGCCCCAGTTGAAATTAAAACTCACACATTTCATGCTGAACTTATTGAATATACCAAGTGTCTATGTCAATCTTATTTGCTCTGCCAACTTCTGATCTGGGCAATTACGGATCATCACAGAAGAAAAGGAGCAGCTATTTAATTTATTTATTTTTATTTTATTTATTTATTGAGAAAATTTATATGGCTACCCCAACTCATGGTGACTCTAGGCTGCTTACAAGGAATTATATCAATCTGCAAAGATTTTTTTTCTTTTGCAATTTTGTTAAATATTACATCTAATCAGTCCAGTACTGTTTATGTTTCAGTTCCAATTATTAGCTTGAATACTTTTTTATTCATTTGTCACAAAACTTAATAAATAAGTTAACTGTCCAGAGCGGCTTTACTGCAAGAATGAATATATTTCATGTTAGTCATTTTATTTTGATGAAATGCATAATATTTATGAAGTAGCAAAATCATACTTCTATACAAGGATATGAACAGCACAGCAACACTAAAAGATAAATTTAGTTCAGTTTTTTTTAATAAACTAATGTGGCAATAGGTGCTGCTTCTGACAGTTTCTGCTGTAATGAAGATTGTGTGCCTCTACACTTTAAAGACCTGTCTGTTAATCTCCATTTTAATAATTTGTGGAAAGTAAATGTCCAAATTTGCTGCTTCTTTTTTCTTTTGGCAATCATAAATAACATGCTGCTTTTACAGGATAGTTATTTGTAATTGCACATGATAAAGGCAAATTAGAAAGTTATGGAATGGAATGACAGACTGCAGATCACATATCATCATATGTAGCAAGAGAAGTGGTTCTATTCTCCTATTTATGAGAGTTGATATTGTCTATGGCTTTCAAAAGGAACATGCTGTTCTTTAAGAAAAAAAAATGCTGGCCAAATTCTTTATGTTGGCTTTTAAGAAGAGTCCCATGAAAGTGAAGAAAATAGTTGGGATAATTGGAGTTTAGAATGTGAGATTAGAAGGAGTACAAAAGTGATGTCCAGGTAAACAATTTTTTTCCTTCACAAATGCTGATTTCCTTATGCGAACCAGAGCACAAATGCCTGTACACACACATGTGTACACAATCACAAATGGACACAAATATACACACATGGTATATTTAAGGTAAGGGATAAAGGAGAACTAAATAAATGGTCTAGGTCAGTGGGCTGAAATTTTGGTTTTCTCATTTACTTCTTACCAACAATTTTCATTTCTTGTCCTTGGGCGTCAAGCTTCAGATTTATTAATATAATTCAGTCTTTTTCCCTGTAGCCTTGATTGCTCTTATCTCAGCAGTCCAATCTACAAGTTGTTTCTGTCCTCTTTATGCATGCCAGTTCAATAAGACCTTCAGTTATTTTTATTGCTAAATCGGGATACTGGGGCCAAGACAGTGTTACAATAGATATTGTAGAAATATGCACGCTTCTGAAACTAATACAGACATTTTTCAAAACCGAAAAAGGAAATCTTGATTAATTCACATCCCTCAGCATTGAATAAATTATCTCTTGGTTCTGATTATGGATGCTACCATATTCTTTGCAGCTGGCATGTTACCAGGGAATGGTTATTTGGAAAAGGCAGATCATAAATATTAGAAGTGGACCCAGACTCTGCCGTAAAAGGCTATAAGCTTAAATGCCACTGCATAGAAAAAAGAGAACTGATGTGAGAATTATATTGCCGCTCCTTTTGTACAATTTTGGGTGTATGTGTGAGAGATAGAGAAAGGAGAGGAAAGGAGAGGAAAGGAAAGGAAAGGAAAGGAAAGGAAGAGAGAGGAGAGGAAAGGAGAGGAAAGGAAAGGAAAGGAAGAGAAAGGAGAGGAAAGGTGAGGAAAGGAAAGGAAAGGAAAGAGGAAGGAAAGGAAAGGAAAGGAAAGGAAAGGAAAGGAAAGGATTAGGAGAACCAAAGTCCATAAACCACTTCTTTTGTTTCGCGTGAGTGAGGGTGTTGGGGTCAGCTTCTATCTATCAGCATCTATCTATTTCTCTATCTCTCTATCCACCTATCATCAATGTATCTATCATCTATCTATCCATCATTATATCGCTCTCCCTTTCTCTCTATCCATCTTATCTATCTATCTATCTATTGGATATAGCCAAGTCACCTGAGGGTGTCTGCCTACAAAAGTTACTCTGGATAACTGAGTTAATAAAAAATTGGATTAAGCAACCGTGCTTTTACTCAACCTGAACAATGAACCTGAACAACGATACATCTTGAAAATGTTTATTTGTGGGTTTCACTTCTTGTAAACAATGGATGGAAATGATGAAACACGACTCCTCTGCTGAAATCACGTTGCAATGAAACAAACAAACAAAGAAAGAAAAACCTCACAAAAATAACAGGGCTTTTCAACACAACATTTCTCAAACCATCCAGGCACCCAGCTTTCTCTGTCTTTGACAATCCAGCCTTTACATTTTCGTTCTAATTTAATTCAAATTCATACAGACATCAAGTACCTAGACAAAGAGGGAGGGGAGGAAAAAAAATATCCTTCGTGCAATGATTGATTTTGGACAGTGCTGTTTGGTGATCGGGATAGCTCCAGGAAGCTGTGAACCGCCCCGAGTCTTCGGAATGGGGCGGTATATAAATATAATAAATAAATAAATAAATAAATAAATAAATAAGTGTGCCTAATCCAGATCAGTCCAAAGCCAGGTGCATCCTGTGAAGCTGGAAAGATGTGGAGAATTTCTCTGCTGGTCTCCAAATTCCACCCTGTGACTTACGGACGTTCATTTTGTGACCATTCAAAGTTACAACGGCACTGCAAAGAGACTGGTCCTTACACTTGTGACTGTCACCGCATCTCCGTGGTTTGGGGAATGTACTGGCATGGACTTAGGATTGTTGCAGCGTCACAAGATTGCCATTTGTGAACTTCCCAGCCAGCCAAGTCAATGGGGGAGGCCAGATTTGCTTAACGGTTACACAATCCACCTAACCAGTGTAGAGTTGTGTTCAACAAAACACAAAGTGGGCAAAGGAAGTCGTAACATCAGCCTGACTCGCTAAACAACCACTTTTGCTTAACAACAAAAACAATGGTCCCACCAACTGTGGCCGTACGTCGAGGACTAGCTCCACTGTTGTAAAGTTTGCAGTGATGCTCAAGCATGAGAACCTCTTGGCTCTCCCCAACTCTGCATGGAAGTTCAACAGGTAGAGCTACCCGCTTCCCCGTCTTCTTTCGTTTCCAAATCTCGTTTCCTGTTTTTGATTTAGCCCGGGGAAGCAACTGTGCTTCTTGGGCACCAGGGGGCAATCGAAGTGTATTTGATGCACATCTGACTCTTCTCTCACTTATGCAAAAAACCACGTCTCCAACAGGGGGGTTGCATAGCTAGAGGAGGGGTTCGAGTGGAAACCCAAATTGCTCAAAGCCCCGATTTCTACTTGCTGTTCTGTTGCTCCTGTTGCATCCAGTTTTGGTTACCACAGTATAAAAAAGATGTGGAGGCTCTAGAAAAAGTGCAGAGAAGAGCAACCAGGATGATGAGGGGACTGGAGGTTAAAACAGACGATAAACGGTTGCAGGAACTGGGCTTGGCTAGTCTAGTGAAGAGAAGGACCAGGGGAGACAGGAGAGCAATGTTTGAATATTTGAGGGGCTGCCCCAGAGAG
>JANHFL010005642.1:60104-89888 GCA_032468155.1 Oxyrhabdium leporinum | reverse complement strand
AGGAAAAGAATTATTAAGTGTTGATTTTGTTTTTCCAAATGTTGCTTTCATCGGTTTAATTCAGAAAGCTTGTTTCATATGTTTCAAAAGTGAATCATTTCCTTATAATTTCTTTCTAAACTTTGACACTATATAACTTTGATGATGTAAAGCTTCATAGAATGGGTCCAAAATACATTTTTCTGTATAGATAAGTTCCAGTTTCCCGTAAATTGGAGGCAATTTAACCAGCTAAAGGTTGAAGCTCTTAAACGAGGCCTTGCTTTTGTTGATGAAAAATGGGCATTTGAATTTATGTTGCTAAAGTAAAAGAAATGGGCTAAACTATGAAAGCAAAAGGTCATTTTGATAATGATATGATTTTTTATAATTTTCTTATCTCTTGGCCATGAGTGGACTAGGGACATTTCAAAACATCAGATGGCTAGCTAAATCAAATCAAATAAGATAAACAATTTTTCAGTTTCTTCATTACATTATTCAAGTATGTTCAACAATATATTTCTAATATAAAATATGTTTCTAATAGAGAATATGCAATATATTTACTAACTGCTGTAGTCACTACTAAGAAATATCTAGCACATTCAAATATCTTACCTTTGGCAAATCAGAAGGGCGTTACTGGAGAATACCACTCATTTTCTTTTTGCATACAATATCTGTTAAAATCCAGGAATATGTTCTGTCTTTCCCATACTGAATTTGGTGGAATGAAGTTTTTTCTTGTTAAACTGTTCATTAAGGCTGATATTAATAACTAGGTAACATTTGGAATAGCTAAATTAATAGTGTTAGATGTACAGTTTCAGGAAATACTGATATGGCACTAACTACATGTACCTTGTTGAAATACTGTATGTATTTAATTCCATCTTCTCTTTTTTTTTTAACTAAGCAAATCTTAGAACAATTACTTTTTCATTGGATGAAAGAACTTTCTCTTTAAGGCTTTCTTTGCACAACTATATATATTTTATTGATAATTTTTCTTGACCCTTTCTGTTGCTATTCTTCCTATCACTTGTGATTACTAAGAAGCATCAAATATGTACATGCAGACATGCTATAATGTTACCATCAATTTTATGTTGATTTTTCAGGAGGAAAGGAGAATTATTTTTAGCTATTGCAAGTTTCAGGCTTGAAATATTTTGCCCAGACAGAAGTAGCATTAAACCCAGATAGCAAACATTTCAACTGTTGCAAGAAGCCAATTGCGTCTTGTGTCTTGCCATTTTATAATTGCTCTTATAATAGCTGATTTACTTTACATAAATTCTACTTAGTGCTTTAGCCAGAGATTGTTAAATACTGGAATTATTTAAAAATGTAGGGATGTTATACAATATAATTTACTCTTTACAATGTAGCAGCTAAAATGCTCTCTTCATCAATATGATGCTTTGTTTACCTATATTTGTAGATTATAATAAAATAGAACAAGATTGGGAATCACAAAGGTGCTTTTTCAAGAGGCAACTGGACTTTCTGATTTTTTTCTCTGAAGACGTTTTGTTTCTCATCCAAGAAGCTTCTTCAGCTCTGACTGGATGTTGGGGAATGGAAGGATTTATACTCCTTGCAGACAGCTGGTTATTTGCATTATTTTGGGAAGTTCATTTAAAACTGGGTCTCATCTTCAAACTATGTATACTTCAGTAGACAAAACCTTATTTGTTTGCTTGTTTGTTTATTCCTGCTTTGATTAATTCTACAAATAATTCAAGGTGACAAATGCACACAATACTTTTTCTTCCTCCTATTTTCTCCACAACAACCCTGCCTGTGGAGTGGGGCTGAGAGAGAGTGACTGGCCCAGAGTCACCCTGCTGGCTTTCATGGCTAATACGGTACTTGAACTCAGAGTTTCCTGGTTTCTAGCCAGGTGCCTTAATCACTAGACCAAACTGGCTCTATTGCTATGCATTGTAAGGGTTTAGAATAGATGACTGTATATGTCCAACCTTGTCCTCCTTCCAGCATTGCCCTGCCAATCAAGAAATAAAATGCATAGTGGGAGGAGTTGGCAGAATTCTATATGCTTCCAATCTGGAAAAGGGAATGTGTAAACAAGAGCTCTAACACTGAAGTGAATTTCACAAATTGAGCCAAGCATGCATATAGTCCAATCCACAGTCAATTGTTTAAAACATTCTACATCTGATGGATACTGAAAATCTTCACTACTGCTTATTAAAGTGATGCACAACAACTATACCAGTTTGATGATGATGATGATGATGATGATTGGATTCTCATAACATAAGTGGAAGGTGAAAGAGGAAGCAGACAGAGAATGAGAAAGAGAAAGAAAAAAATATTTTTTTATGGAGGCAGAAGAAATCAGTGTTACAATAAGGAAAAATAAACCCTCTCTCACTGTCTTTTAGTGTGGATTTCAACAGATTGTTTGGAGTTTGGAGATGGATGGATTTTAGCACAGTTAGAAGAAACAAAGGGGAAGTTTTAGCTGTTGCCAGGACCACCCATAGGATTTTGTGTATGACAGCATGTTAAAAGCTTTTCCTGAAGGCACCTACTTCCCACCTCATCTCTTCCACTACAACAAACAATTAATTTTAAAATGGTTAATGTATATCCATATTTGTAAATCTAAATAACAAGAACATTCCACACTTTTACTTAAAAAATATTCAGGCCATTCTAAAACACTAATAGGAATGTACTGGATAGGCCTGCTGAGAAACTGATTTTTTCTAGCATACTTGCTATGGTTAGCATTTCTGAAAACGGAATTTTCTGCTCCCTTTCAAGCTAGCAGAAGACCACTGTTCTGTTGTTGTTGTTGTTGTTGTTGTTGTTGTTGTTGTTGTTATAAAGGAGAGCAAAAAAGTACAGAACACGGTAGCACTGCTTTGGACCTGATTTTCAAAGCCACAACACAGCCCCACTGAGTAATTGGTACAGATCAACTGAGAAGATCACCTATATGCTCGGGTGACTTTGATTGCTCTTCAAAATATTAAGCAAGGTCAGATCTGGGTATTGTTTTGATAAGAGACGATCAGAAAAACTCAAGGCTAGTCTGGACAGTCTAAAAACAGAATAAGGTGACAATAAATCATTTCTGCATTTTTGCCAGAAAGCTGCATGAACATTTCCATAAAATTATAAGCCTTGACTCAACCTTGAGTCAAGAGAATTGTTATCATTTTGCTGAAAACATTGCTGCAAAGTTCATATTTGACTTGTTTACATAAACTAATTGGGAGTACACTGTCTAAGTTGCTTAGGATCGGGTGGCACTCATCTGAGAAAGAGAGATCAATAAGCATTTCAGATGTTGTAGTTTGCCATGATGGTGGGGGGCTTATATGGGAATGTGGAGTCAGATGAATGTTACTGAAATAGCATGTTTTGCATGACTACAAAAAAAAACCCTGGCATTCACTCACATTTAAAATATGTAACCCATTTATAGTGACTCAGAAGGAACAGAATTAGTCCACAAAGGGTAGTATCCCAGTATTCTTCTGCAGACAGGAGACATCTATCTTGGAAAGAAAAGGAGGGATTTTTGCTGATACCCCTTGCCTCTTGCAACCTCTTAAAATCTGCATCAGTGATTTGGATGACATATGAAACTATTTACAAGTAACTTCCATGTGGAAACAGAGTTTTTACAGACTAGGATGGGTGGGCAATTAATTTTCCCAAGGGAACACATGTAAAACTGGGACTGTTGTGGAGGGCCAAGCCAGTAGGGCTGCCAACAGCTGCGGTCCCCACTACCTCCATGGCCACAGCCACCACCTGTGGGCTACAGAGGGACAGCCAAAGGGATGGATGTCATCCACTGGTCATAGAATGCCTAGGTCTGGATTTGGAGCATAAGAAACATAATATCTATATTTCTTAAATGCTACAACACAGGAAACTAATGGACTCTGATTGGTCTATTCAGGTCAGTATCATCTACATGCATCACAGTGAAATAAGCACAGTTTCTGTTTCAAGGCTTACTTACCTGCCAGTTTGAGTTCATGTCATGTACAATCTTAAAATATTCACTACACAAATTGCTACAAAACTTGTATAGGCAGCTGAAGCACCAAAACTCAACCAAGCTCTAAGCACTAATGGCATGACTGTTGAAAATTGCCAGCATTATTATTATTATTTTTCTGACCATTCTGATGTTGGAAATATATGAAACTGTAAAAACAGGTTTAGGATAAGCTTTATGTAGTCTAAATTGCAAAAATAAGGGAGGGGGGAATGAATATTCAGTGGAGATATTGGTGTCTCAGTGACTGGACCTCTGATTCCATAAAAAATTAAGTAACCAGAAAAAAAAGGGAGCTCCCTTCTGATATAAATTAATACTACTACTTCTGCATAGTAATGGGGCTCACAAGATTGATTACCTCTATGATGATGGTGAAGATGATGAAGTTAGTGATTCTTGGAAAATTGTACATCAGGGAACAAAAAGCTTTAATGTAGCTTCTTCTGATTAGAATCACTAAGTTAAAAGAAGTGAAGAGCAAGTTTAGTTTACACAGATACTGTTGGTTGTAGTGAGGAATTTTCCTAGACAATCACTTTCCAACACTTCCCCAAATCCCTACATAAGACATTGAATCTTCTCAAGATTTACAGTAAGTACAAGAGAGCAGCAGAGAACTGTCCTGCATGCTTTTGCAGAGCTCTGGCAAGTATCTATCTGACAAGAACATCTAACAGATTACAACATGAACTTAATGTCCAGAATGTACAGTAATGGCATTGCAAAACAACCAAACCTAGTTTGAAGGTCTCACCAGAGATGTGACTGCAGCTCTTCCCCGAAGAAAGAGCATTGATGCTGTTTAATCCCCTGTGGGAAACCTTTGCCCTTCTATGTCGAGGCTTATGTTTGGATAAGATATGGGTAACTTGAAGGTATTCAGAAAAAAATGCAATGAGGAGGCTTGTATGAGCTGGGTTGAAAAGTTCAAGGATCTGTGCATGTTTAGCCTAGTATAATAAAATAACCCAAAATATTCTTGCAGCAGAGGATGACAGCTTTATAATATTTGCATAACGAGATCATTGGGGTTTATTTGCAGTCAGGGGAAACAGATACCACCTCTTCTTCCCAGCCTACTGACAAAATACATTTAAAGTTATGTGACTTCCAGAAAATGTTAGCAGTCATCTTAACTTGTTTAACCACATCGGTATAGAAGCACCACAACCATAGAAAATAATGCTGGGCAGTTGTTGCAAATGAAAGTGGTATGCTGCAGTTTGAATCTATATGCATGCATATTCAAGCAACAGTCTGGTGCAATGGATAGAGCAATCCTTCCCAACCAGGCAGTTAGCCTTGCAAATCTCACTATATGAATTCCTATTAAGTTAAAAAGGCTGAGTTAGGATGTCAGATTAGGACTTGGAAAGGTACAGATCCTTCCTCTATAACGGGGCTGTGTTGGATGTGTCACATTCCCCCAGGGGGAAAAAAGAAGTCCTGATATGTCACGTGACGCCGCTGTGATGACGTGAGTTTGACACCCCTGCTCTATAAAGCTAACTGGATGGTTCAATCTTGCTTAGTGCTGTGGGTTGCAGTGAATATGATAAAAGAGTGAGAATATGCCATTCTTAACTTCTTTAGAAGGAGGACAGAATAAATGTGACATACAAAAAGCCACTGCATGCTTTTTTGCACATTAGCAACAATTTGTAAAAAAAAAAGTATTATTAATAATAATCCCCTAAACTCACCCAAGCACACTGTTTTACCCAGGACAGAGATTCAATCATTGGGATTATCCCTTAAAAAGGACAGTCGAAGCATATGATATGACATGTGGTCCATGTTTAGAATCTTAGCTTCCAAGAAGTAGCCTGAACCAGAAAACCAAATCTATTTTCCAGACTATTCATCTGCCAGAGTTTCTGCTTTCAGACTGAGGAATGTTTTGAGATACAGAAGGAAATTAAGCTGCCTGGAGCTCAGCCCATCTTTTTTTTCCCTAGCAAATTAGTTCTAAATCAAATATTTACAGATAAAAATAAGATATTAGGAAATTGAAAAAGAGGGACACAGCTGTCATGTAATATGGCCAACTTTTTTAAGTTCAAAAACTGAGGACAAGACACTTTAAAATACAGATGAACAATGCAAGAACTTTGCAAGCCTCATCGTGAAACCAACCGTTTCAGAAAGATGGATATGAACTATCGGGTTAGAAACAGAATACCTTTTTTGGGAAAAGAATTCTACTTGGCCTTTCAACATTTTTTTTAAAGAAAACATTTTCAAGCCTTAGCTAAATGATAAAGAGGACTAACATACAAGAGTTGCAATTTTTTTTGACTAGGAGGAGAGGATGTCCATGGGAGTGGTGGAGAAGCGAAACGGTATGTGCATCCATTCAACAAAAGCCCTGCCTCCTTTTGACATGAATCATATATATTTGGCACAAATATTTTGTGCAGATGTGTTCAAAAGAAACCTAACAGCTGACGTCAGCCGATAGTAGGAACTGCAAGATAGAGTCCCTTTATAGCAACAAAAGCTAGCATCAATGTATCTTAACTCTGTAAATTGGGAAAGTGTTGATCCCAGGTTCAACCTTTTTTCTTGTCCAGTTTTCTATCTCCTTTGCTTTGATTAGAATTTCCCTTGGCATGCAAATATGCTTCTTTCTGTTCCTTCCCACTTGTTTCACTCCAAAAATAGTCTTGGGATTATTAGAAGTCAGCTGTTAAACAGAAATCCCACTTAAACGTTTTTGAATTTGACAATGATACGCTAATAATTCTGAGAGGCACTCAATACACACACACACGGGAAACTAGACAAAAAATATGTTGCACTTGAGAAAATGTGTTGCAAAAATGTTTATATTAAGGGAAAGCTATGCATAACATGAGTGAGAAGCACCTTACTTTTAATTGTCTAGACAATTGGTTGATTGAATGATTGATTGATAGCATTTTTGCAGAGCAGGTAACATTTAAAAAAAAAGTTCAAGTAATGAAATTTCAGGAAATAAATTGTGTACAATTACAGCTAGTCCTCAATTTACAACCATTCATTCAGTGACCATTTGAAATTACAAATGGCACTGAAAAAAATGACTTCTGACTGTTTTTTACTCTTATGACTGTTGTTGCAGCAGCCCCATGGTCACCTGATCAAAATTCGGACGCTTGGCAAGTGGTTCATATTTATGACAGTCCAGAATCCCGGGATCACGTGATCATCTTTTGTGGCCTTCTGACAAACAAAGTCAATGGAGGAACCAGCTTCATTTAACAATCATGTTACAAAGTTAACAACTGTAGTGATTCATTTAACCACTGTGACAAAAAAATTCATAAAATGGGACAGAATTCGCTTAGCAACTATCTCGCTTAGCAACAGAAATTTTAAGCTCAGTTTTAACTGTAAGTTGAGAACTACCTGTATTAGGGAAGGTTAAAACTAGCAAGTTTAAGTCTGAGGAAAAAAAAAATCTTAGCCTGATGCTGACATTAGAGCAAGTGCCCAGAGACCCTTCAGTGATGAGACACCACCACAAGCTAGACCTTTTCTCTAATAAACAACCACGAAGGAACGAAGAACATCTGTAGAATGGAGATTTCAGTAGATCAACATATGGAAACAATTGATCATCCCAGCAATCTGCTCTCAATCTATGACATGTCAGAATGGTGACAGGCTTTTGCAAAAAAGCTGTGATGCTTCACACATCTACCAAAAGAAGCCTATAAGGTATCAAATAACCTGCTTAGTCATGATGCTTTCAGGAATAACTTCAAAGTACTCCTCGGCATAGTTTCCTCAGTCTTATTATATGGAAACTCTTGTACTTTTGCTTCCATGGGGAGGAAGACCAGTTTCTAAACACCCCTTTGTGATAAGCAAATTAGAAAGGGTGATGTCTCCAGAATGTACCCTACTATCCCTGGTTATCTTTGATCTTCTTCTGGGTAGGGGAGCACCAGGTATTCTTATTTTCTATAAATACCTGTGACTCGTTCTTGGAAATAAGCATGAGGTTGCAGGCAGATGTTGTAGTATATTTCATGCTGGCTTTTAATCATTCTCTTGAAATTAAAAGACACATTTAAAACATTAGGCAAAGCAAATCTCAATAGGTGCTAAGAGCATAAGAAAGAGTTCATGTTTTTAGAAGTTCAGACAGAGAGATCAAAAGTTCTTGGTATCACATGCTGTTTTGAGACTCCCTGTTTCTTTTCTGCTCTTGTATGAAGATGCATGGAAAAGAAAAAGAGAGGATAAACAAAGCTCTCAAAATGTGCTCCAACAGTGTGGGCCAGACAAAAGTCACACTAAGAAAAATCTAGCATAGATCAGATTGCAGCAGACCTCTATATCTCTATGGAATGCCAAAATTATTCCAATAAATTTGTCTGGGGATTATGTGCTAATAAAAAACATCAGCTTGCACATGGCTCTGGAGAACAAATTGGTGAAGGTATTGTTGACAAAAGGAACGAGTACTGAGTTATAATGGAAATGGAGAAACTACCAAAAATGTGGGGTCAGCTGCAATAATAAAAGCAGAAGCCAGATGTAAGACATGTAAACAAGAAAGAGAACGGAAACCAAAAGAGATTCTGAACAAGGTATAAGGGAATTGACGTCAATAGAATTGTTCCACTGGTTCTTCTTTCTTTTCACTTTGCAAATTCACTTTTCTACGTTTATAATTTCTGCTTTGCAAACAACAATCAGACAGATTAGTGGATACGTGGCCACTGCCAAGACATTAAAGATGCAATGGAGATCCAAGATCAACTTCTATTTTATTTTACTACTGAAAGATTTGAGCAAAGTCAGGGATGAAGCATACAGTGCATCAGTTTCAATTTATTACCTATTTTTCTCATCTTAAATCCTGCTTATCTTATTTCTAATCAGATTGCTGCTTTAAAAAAAATAGGTACAAAAGAGTGCACACACTTTCATGTGTTGCAAGCAAGTTTTCTAACCTAATATTTTTATGAGAAGCATTTCTTCTCAGTCTACCACGCCTCCACATATTCTTGGAGTGGTAAATGTAATTGCCATTGCATTATATAACAATTTGCTTTATAATACAAGATCAACAAGAGGACCAAGTAGATTATTTGGTCAAATCAGAGACAAATGATTTCCAGCTGTGTGTCTACAAACATTTAAAAAGGGAGACCAAGATCTCCACTGGTTCCAGAGTACTTTAGAGATCTTCTCCTTGAACAAACAGAAAACTATCACCATATTGTACTGTTTTAAATAAAAGCTGTGAACCGCCCCGAGTCTTCGGAATGGGGCGGTATATAAATACAAATAAATAAATAAATAACCTACTAGCTCTACTATAGATTCCCTATTCTGTTCCAAGTACAATGCCAGCAAATGCTAGTGTCCTTACTTATGAGGGCATTGGTGTAGTGCCTTTGTTTTATTTCCTTCTCTACCTGCCAAATACCAGCAACTGGCAGGAATACATCTAAGTTGGTGGTATTTTGCAAGCGGGGAAGGAAATCACTCACTTTGTTCAATTTGGAGTGGGGCTCAAATTGGAGGTAAGTTTTGACAGATTGTAAGACTTTATTTATTTACGTAGCATATTGCATGTGTTAGCCAGGGATCACTGAGATGGCTGCCTGCCTCTGTGAAAGGATTTTTTTCAGGCAGTGTTAACTTTATCTGAGGGATGCCTGAATGCCGATAGCCAGTCGGGGGAGGCTCCTTTCTTGTCCCTCCACGTTTTTTTCACTCATGGGAATCGAGTCGCCGAGCTCCCGATCTCAGCGGTGCTCCGGGCCAGCGTCTTACTACGTAAGCCACTGTGGCCCTATTATTGTAAGACTATTCGATCATCTATCAACATTCATTCCGGTTTTGCAGCTATATTCAAAGGGAACCCAACTATCAACAGATACCATATAGTACCTACACTGGACAGGAAGCTTCTGGGAATGTATGTTCGTCACGTAATGCACGTAAGGAGCCTGGTCTTTTCAAAGCTTCAATCCCACAAAGTAATAATGTCTGTTCTGTCTAATCATTGTTGTAATCATTAATTATAATTAATAATTAGAGTAAAACATTTTCTCCTTTATTGTCTGTGTATGTGATATTGTGTGTGTGTGTGTGTATTACTGCAGGAAAAAGTACTATTATATTTAGTCAGTCTTATCCAGGTTGCAGAAATAATGATGGAAGAACTTTGGAACCAACTCTAGATAACAGTAAGGTTTTTACATTTTACATGCACAGTAATAACTGCAAGAGGGATCTTGGGGTTCTGGTGGACAATCACTTAAATATGAGCCAGCAATGTATTGCAGCTACCAAAAAAGCCAATGCAATCTTAGGCTGCATTAATAGAGAGATAGAGTCAAGATTACATAAAATGTTAATACCACTTTATAATGCCTTGGTTGGTAAGACTACACTTAGAATATTGCATCCAGTTTTGGTCCACAATATAAAAAAGATGTTGAGTCTCTTGGTGCAAAGAAGAGCAGCAAAGATGATTAGGGGGCTGAAAACTAAAACGTATGAAGAATGGTTGCAGGAGTTGGGTATGTTTACTTTAATGAAAAGAAGGAGTGGGGGTGACATGATAGCAGTGTTCCAATATTTGCAGGACTGCCACAAAGAAGAGGGAACCAACCTATTATCCAAAGTACCTGAAGGCAGGACAAGAAACAATGAATAGAAACTAATCAAGGAAAGAACCAACCTAGAACTAAGGAGAAATTCCCTGACAATTAGAACAATTAATCAGTGGAACGGCTTGCCTTCAAAAGATGTGAATTCTTCAACATTGGAGGTTTTTAAGAAGAGATTGGACAACCATTTGTCTGAAATGGTATAGGGTCTCCTGCATGAGCAGGGGGTTGGATTAGAAAACTCCCAAGGTCCCTTCCAATTCTGTTATTCTAGAAAGAGAAAACCTCCCCCAAGCTTTCCTTACAGAGTTTATATTCCATGGGGTAAGGCTTTAGCATTAAGAGGCTGTGTGAGCTTTGCCTATTGGGCACCAAAGCCAAGAGTATCTGGAATGACTCATTGTCAAGATAAGAAGAGCACAGTGCATATCAGAGCATATCAGAGCATGCTGCAGGTCAAAGGTCTTGTGATGTCAATTGTGATCAAATATCTGAGAATGGAAACTGACATCACAAAGAAAGCTAAAGCAGTCCTATTTCCATATCCATGAAAAGGCCCCTTTGCTTCATTTTAATCCTATAATTGTTTATGTATTGCAATGGGAAATTTAAAAATGAAACAGATGGAAGATAAATAAGGCTCTTTTTGTGTGCATGCTACTATTACTTACCCCAAAACTAAGTCCTATGGAGTTCAGTAGGTTTTACTTCTGTCAATAAGCTGTATGAGTACAGCTTCAGAGTTGTCCTGCTTTCCACAGTTCTAACACTGATGCGCAACTCCTGTGTTGATTTATAGGAATAAAGCCCCTGAACCCTATGACTAGTTTCTGAGTAAACATGCACAAGATAATGCTATAATTAGCTTCAAGTGGTCATCTGTATTTCTTGGACTATGCACACAGCCATGGCTGCTCGGTCTTAAGACTCTTTTTTCATTCCTGTTGATATCCAGATGTGAAAAGGCAGTCAAGAAGGGAGGGAGTCTAATAGCTACTGCAGTATTAACAACAATGTCTCATGACTTGCTACATGTGCCATAATGAAGTCATGTCTTCCTACTGCCTCACTTATGGAAAGGGAGGCAAAAAATTGGAGGATTGGGTTAGAGGGCATATTTATTTTGGGTAAAGAATATAGAGTTTAATTTTACTTCCATGCGGTTAGCTCACCCCTGATTCCACATTTTTCCAATTATAAATCCAAGTGTAATGCCTTGTTCCCATCGTCTTCTTTAAAGCTTGCATGAAAATTCATAGTTGTTTTCTGCTTACTTATTGATATGCATAATTATGTACCCTTTTTTCCTAATACAAGTATGTTCATTTACACTTTCCCTAATGTATGAATTCTCATTGTATTCCAGTTCACATGGAGATTTGGGGTTACCAAAATAAGACATTTAGACTGAACAAGATGCATTGGCCCATCAGTAATTTTGTAGTATCTGTTCATTCATATACTTACTGCAAGACTAAAGGAAAAATGAAGAATAAAGAGAAACACAGATGCATTATTGTTGTCCAAAAGCATCTCCTTCATCAGTTTAACAAAAGCACTGACCCCCCAACAGAACTCTTTCCCAATAGCTGCTCCCTCCCAAAATGTGTACAGTACCTTTGGTTTTGCTCCTGGCCAGTATGACATCAGTAACTCCTAATGCAAGACAGTCTGAAGATTTCTAAATGATCCTGGAAATCAGTGCTCCTTAGACTTATTTTTTCACTTGCACCATACTGTCTGTCAGCACCTGATAGATCTTCTTTATGGCCTGGCTAGTTGGGCTGTTTCTTAATTTGGGCTTAATGTATTCTACATTGGTACCTTGGTACTCTTGGTTAATTGATTCTGTTGGCTGGTGTGATGAATACCAAAAACAATGAGTACCAAACAACTTTTTCTCATAAGGAATAATATAGTGAGTCACAAGCCAGCTGACACTGACAGGTTCTAGCTTGTGCATCGAGTACCAAACCAACAATGAGTACCGGGACAATTTTCATGTCAAAATCTGTTGAATACCAAACTCAATGAGTTTCAAAGCAGTTGAGTACCAAGGTAGAACTGTATTTCGAAATTATAGTTTATGCAATCTCAGAATTGCATATTTTCTAAAGATATGATTAAACTAATTTTGGATTAGCAGAAGTAGAGAAATTATTTGATTGGTAGGGTCCTCATTTAACAGGAGGAAGAGTGAAGGCCACAGCAGACAGACTGATGATGTAGAATGATGGAAATATGTTGCACCTGTGAACATAGTGGGGGTTCTGCATTTTTTTCACACTGGATCACTGCTCACTCCTGACTTAGCCCAATGTATGGATTCCAGTATATATGTGAGCGCTAGTCAACTGCATCATCATCTTCCCCTTCTCTTAGAGGAGTTGCTAGAGTCTTCCTATTACAAAACAGATCTTTATGGCCTATAATAGATCAAATAACCCAAGGATGGAGAGTTACTTTGCATCAATTGTTTGCTTGTTTGTTGAATTTGTTTGCTGCCCATCTCACCATGGGGTGATTCTTATATCACCATCACTCTTCACCACAGTCAGTTTCATACTGGGCAGGGATATGGATGCATGAGTTTTGCTCTTCAGTGGGTTATTGTAAAATTTATGAAAGTGAGAAAGAAAGTTTATTGTGATTTTGCTGAGAAAGTAAATTTGAATAGTTTCATACAAATATGGAGTTGGAAGTCGGTTGCTGTTGCTAACTGCTATAAGAATAGCTGATGGTGGGAAAAAAGGAGGCTTGAGGATAAATGGAATTGTTAGTAGATGATTTAACATTGAACAGGGAGTAAGAGATGGGTGTGTGATATGAACAAATGTACAAGGAATGCTTCTGATGACATCATAGGGACAATATATTACATGCAGACAAGAATATGTATGAGCAGGTAGTTGTCTATGCAGCCAATGCTGGAGTTTGGATTTAGAAACCACACTGTTTGCAAGAAATGTTAGACAATTGTTAGATAGATGAAATGAGGAATAAAGGTATGAAAATTAATCAAAACCAAGGTATTTATGGTTGACTGGGAAGTGGAATTCATGTTTGCAAATTCCACAATTTGAGAATAATAGAATTTGGGAAAATGTCTATTAAAGATGGGGGAATGAATAAATATACTAAAGATGGAAGAAAGATAGTAGTAAAGGCTAGCAAAGTAGTATGTTGTAAGGAAAGTTATTTGTTGAAAAAACTGAACATGACTGTGTATAGTATCATGATTCTGCCCACTATGTTGACAATTGGGCATGATGGGAAAAACATAAAAAGTTGAATGCAGCGGGACTAGGTGAGTTAAAAAATGTGGGGAGTAAAACCACAAGGAATAGGATCAAGAAGGAATATATGGTGAACAAACATGGTCTGAATACAAAAGTGAGTGACCAGTACAGAAAAAGTATACTGAGGTGGTTTTGTCATAGAGAAAGAATGAATGAGGACTGAAACACAAAACAAATGAAGGATGGAAGAGTGAAGAATAAAGGGAGGGACTGAGAACGTTATGGTTAAATGGAAGTGATGAGAATCTGAAAAAAAAGAGAATTTTGTTTAAAAAATGCATGAATAGACAGACATGATGGAAGCAAGGAAGCTTCACAAGGATCAAAAGGTACAGAGAGTGTACTTGTTGAGAGCATTTTCATCAGTAAATAGTGATGGTATAAATTAGATTTAGTTATAGTTCCTTTTTGTCCCCTATTTTTTGCCTTCTACTCACTTTTATTACTCCTTTTCTGCACTTCACATAATGTTTATTCTGAAAAGGAATAGCACAATGACCCTTTAAGTACGCTAGCATCATAGCAAGCAGATTATGAGAATCCATCAGCATAGGCAGGATTTAGCCCAGATGCAGTTAATGGAAAAAGTCGGGGGAGAGAACCCAAGACTGATATGTCGTCCATCTGAGCCAATAAATATTTATTTTACAATCTTTGCAGCAGTAGATCAGCATTAAATAGCTTTCCAGTTGGTAAACCAAATAATGTCTTGAACTGGTCAACAAACATTTTTACAGTCATTCTCCTAGCTGATGGCAATCCTTTTCTACAAGTCATTATAATTTCTTTTTCATACATCTCCCTTTCTGTAGGTGTATCTCAACTGTGAATAAAATCAAAATTATCTTATACTCACTTCAGTTATATCTATCTGAAGTTAAGACTACGTTTGACTGCACTTGACTGGAAAAGCTATAGCAGGAAATGGATCTGCGTCATTCTTTATAAGGCAACAGCAATTTATTTATCTTTCTGGGTGGGATATGTGATAGCTTGCTACAAGCTAAGGAAAGAACAAAAAAGAAGAATATGGGAAGCAGGGAGGAGCTCACTATTCACTGCTTTATTGATTTGGCAAAATAGTGTTGCAATTGCAATGCAAAAATATATAATTTTCTCTCCCCAACACCGTAAGAATATCTACTGAACAGCACAGATGTCTACAGATGGGCTGTTTGCCAGCTTAGTTGAACTGAGGTAACATTTTGTTTAAGGAATACCAACTCAGAAATTGACTGTTTGATAACAAAAACAAAATACAACAAAAAGGAACTATAACTTCAGGACTGATTTTTTTTTATGCAGAGAAGAAACTGTTCCAGCTTTTATTATCTTTGAGTAAGGTGAAGGGAGGAAACAGAGAAACAAGACTATAAATTTAGGCATCAGGCAAAGCAAAGACTTAACAGTTCATGTGCTGTTTGGATGAATGAATGTTCTCTAGTTCAGACTTTGAGGAAGCTAATCAGCCCAACTAACAAAAAAAATGTGGGTAAGAAGGAATAAGAAAAAGGAAATTCTAAAAAAAGCCCACATCCATTTGATGCCCAATTATTATTCCAAGTTCTGGACTGGATTTAGCCTTCAAGGAGAGGGAGATCACTTGAAATAGAAAAAAAAGTTGTAAGGTAGGAACAACTAAGCATTTCCTAAGCTTTATGTAATTACTGATAATGGGGTTATCTTAGTAAAGTGATTACTGTTAAGGCTAATCAATTTTATTTGTAATTAGTTTGTTCTTTCTAGACACAATAATAATATAGACTGTACAAATTATTGACTAGTCCCTAATACTTTGAAATCAGATTACATGGGTAAGGTTTGCCATTGGGCTGTTAATTAAGAGTTGGGGGAATTGTTTGATTATTGATGGTGGTTGTGGTAATGGTGGTTATATTTAATCCTTCTGTTTTAAAATAATTGTAGCCTCAGTGGCATTCCATCTATTTAAAAAGTACTGGTACTGACCCTTCTATATGTTCCTAAACATACAGAGCATACATACAAAAAACCTGGCAGGCGTATTTTGATAAAAAAGGGAGAAATCCCAAGTCACATGATTCCCATCTGTGCTTATCCTGCTTGGAATCTATCCCAAGTCATGTGACTCACATCTCTGCTTGTCCTTGCTTGGGATCTTTACCTATATAAAATTCTAGCTACCATGGGTGGGAAATTGTCATGCTTTTCCTCTGACATCTCAAGGTGAAGATTCTGGTGATAGAAGCAAAACTAGGGAAAATCCCCACCTGAGATTGAGAAGAGTTATTTTCTATCAGAATAGATCTTGTTGGACAAGCTAATAAGAGCACAGAGTTGACTTAGTGTCAACTAAGATATAGTGTTGCTCATTTAAGACTGTTTTCAGAGCAAAGAGAGTTATGAAGCCAGAAGAATGGCTGAAATTGCATTAATAGTCTGAGACTTGGCATATCTTTTGTTAAGGAAGCTAAAGGTAAATAACTCATGGTTAGAAGGTAGCTAGAGAAAATGACTCACCGATAGAGTGTGCACTTGGTTATACTGTTTTGCCTTGTTTTTATGAATTACAAACCACCATGAGACAGATGAGATTGGTTTATTTCTCTAACTGTTAATGTCCTTAGCTACCACCATATGTATATTTAATGAGGACCCAGAATGTTGGGGGCAATATGCTGACTCTGTACACCGCTTAGAGAGGGCTGTAAAGCACTGTGAAGCCGTATATAAGTCTAAGTGCCATTGCTATTGTTACTGTTCTTGATTGTTTTATTGAGTTTTTAAGGTTGCTGCCCATATTCACTGCTGCAAAATGGGTAGCTATATAAATTGATTGAAATAACTAAAGATCTTCTGAATAAAGGGAAGCTTATAAATCTTATATATTAGACCCATAGGTTTCTCCCATGTTAGGATAAGATACAGAAACAGGCACATTGTATATTGCAATTCCCTGTTGTTATTAGCCTTATACCCTGTGTGTTGCCCAGATACCTTTTCCTTGGCCTCATATCTGGGTTCTCCAGAGGTATTGAAAAGAACAGGCAAAATTCCAACATACCAAAAACAAAACAATCACAAGGAATTCCCCTGGAAATCAAACAAAGTCACCTCAACCCAAGTATCCTTGCAATAAGGGAACTGAAGAAACAAAACAGAAGTTGCTTATTGACTGGAGGAAAGATTCTATAAACATTGTCAGAAAAGGTGAAGGATGGAATGGACAGAAACGGCACCACTGCTCTTTGTATGAGGTGCTAGAAGCTCTTACAAATCATCCCACATCAGATTTCTCAATGTACTTTTTCAACACAGGGATTGGTAGAGAAAGTTTCTGCTTGGCTATCCAGCTGCTTGACGCAAATACTTGCAACACAGTTACTGAAAAGGTCCTTGCTACAAGGTCAAGCTGTTTTTAGTTGATTTTTCAGAAACATGTTGTTTCCCCCCCCCCCCCTCCAGCTATGCATAAGGTCATGGGAAACATCATCAGACTCACTCCAAAGAAGACACAACACCAGCGTGTTGACTGCATACAAAGAGAAGCACAGAGTTCTGAGAATTTCAAAGGAAGATTACCGGACACCAGATTAAGCAGACAACTTGCTTTATTCTGCAATCTACCTAGTCAAATTAAGCAGATAAATTGTCAGCTTTTTCAGTTAAGACAGCTGAAAACTACTATTTGTCACCTGCTGGTAGAATTTACCACAACCTATACATGGGATCCTAGACATATTGAGAAGCAGAAGACTGGCTCAAAATCCTTCTGAAGTCGGTAAAATGAGGACCCACATTGTTGGGGGCAATATGCTGACTCTGTTAACCACTTAGAGAGGGCTGTAAAGCACTGTAAAGCGGTATATAAGTCTAAGTGCTATTGCTATTGCTATATTATAGTGGTGGTGAACCTTTTCAGTATTGAGTGCCAAAAAAGGAGAGCACGCACCAGAACCTGGAAGAGCAACGGGTGATGGCTGGCATGCCCGGAGAGATGGCTCTGTGTGCCACTTCCGGCACGCGTGGCATAGGCTCCCCATCATGGCTATATTACATTTGGGGATGTTATGTAAACTAGGCAACAAGTTACATTATCACTCCACTTCCTAGCATCTTGTCACCAGCTCACTCATCTCTGATCTTCTGAGCATCATGTTGCTATTGCTGCAACTCTTCCTGTCAGCTTCAATTGTGTGTTTTACAACAACTGTAAAAATTGGTTCTTCAATTTAGTAAAGAATGACAAAAATTAATTGGTAATTTAGAAAACCTTAACAACTATTTCCCACAAACTAGACTCAATTGGGTAAGTCATTTTCCTAATTACATAACATCAATGCATTCATATTTTTACTCATAGAAGTTGTTCCTTACCTAATTTATAGCCTGTTCAGAGTATTTACAGTGAGCCCTGAAGGGATATATGAAACTCATCAGAACAGAAAATGGCAATTTGTGGCCTGCCATCATACAACACTTTGAATCAATGTACTGAAAGTTGGTAGTGAAATGGTTGAATGTAGGTAACAATATAAGCAAAAACATGAGAATGTACCTGCTGGATTAGGCCTCATTCCCATATTTACTTTTGAAAAGTACTCCACGAGCCCGAAGTACCAATTTCTTCAACAACTTTGACTCTTCTTTGCATTTGAAGAGATTTCAAGGGTGAATGTAGCAATAAGCGACATCTAGACAATTCACCTCTCCCATCACCACTCTTAAAATCATCCAAAAATTTGTTCGTCTCAGCCTTAAATCTGTCGTTTCAGATGGAAGTGGGGAGCATTGTTAAGGGTGGGATTGAAAGCAATTTGCTTCCAGACAACTTTCCATTCCCATTTCTACCCTTAATTTTCTACATACGTGCAGATACACAAACCAAAATAAAATGGGCCAAATGGAGCCATCAGAGGGCTTTCTGCTATCTTCTGAGAGGTCAAAAGGCTACCTTTGAGAGCCATCTAGTCCTCAAACATGCTGTTTCTCTGGATTAGAAAAATTATATGTAACCATCTGAGTGCCTTAAGCAAGAAATCCTGGCTTCTATCCCCTGCCTTAACAATGCACCAAACTGACTCTCAATCTAATTTATATAGCTTCAAAAGACAAATTTCCAGAGGATAGGTCTATTTGTGGGTGTTTCTCCTAATAAGTAGGTACTGCCTGTAGACACAAAAAGAAGTCCTCTTCTATATGCTAGTTGTACTGGAATACCCCAGGAGACAAGGACTCTCCTGATCTCTGTAAGTTTCCAAGATGCTTATCCTAATTTAGCTGGTCTATTCTCATGTTTTCCAGGGAAATGATTTTTCCTAGCATTGCACTATTTTTGCTTCCATTACCTCCTAGCTGTTAAGTATAAGGGGAAGCATCACTGCCCATTTGGGCATGGGGGTGCCAAAGTTTGTTTTGTAAATACACACAGAAAGCCTGTTTTTCATCAATCACCATTTCTGCAGTGATTGAAATTCCAATGTCCAGACATTGCCCAGCACTTTTTTTCTTTCAGGATGGGTGATATTTTTTTATTTCCAGGCTAATCTTTTCTTACAAATCAGAAGCCCTCCAGGTTTGTGTGTGAGTCTTCACGATTTCTTCTCTGACCAAAGTACAGTTACTCCTATTGTTTGGCTTAACTAACTAACCATGGTTTAGATTATTGGAGGGAACATTTTGGTCAGTTCGGACCAAACTCACACGTTGATACCATGTGTAGAGGAAGACTTTGAGAATCAACGGGCAAGCTTGGAGATAGTTAAAGGAAACAATGACCAATTGGTCTGTCACATTCCCTATGCTGGGCTGTGGGTAAATGAAACACTATGAATGTCACCATAGAAATATAAAAATATATACAAGCACAGCATTTGGTCTTCCATGATAAAGGTTTAGATAACAAATGAGCTGGTCATCTGGAAAGCTTCATACTCTATTAGTGGCCACAAACAGAATTAACATCCTTCTTCTCAATTCACTTTCAGCTAAACATCCTTGAGCTTTTAAATCCTATCACTCACTTTTCTACAGATGCTTCAGCGCAACTGCGCAAAACAGTTCATGATTGTTTATTGCCCCATTTTTCCTATTGACTGCCTCGCATTCAGTATTTTAAGCACCACTTGATTCAGGTCGACTGCAAAACGTAATCAAATCTCAGGGGGGGGGGAGGGGAGAAAGAAAGGCTTGTACCAGTCAGGTCATCAACACAGGAAAGCAGCTGGCCCCTTGAATGGAATGGACATGTGATGCAGGAATTGCTATGGAAACACCACCTGTACATTCTGCAGCAGTACTAAAGTTATAAAGAAAGAACACACTTTAATTAACTGCTTTCAACATTTCCAAGAGCTGCCTCCATACGGTGTACTAAAGCACATTGCAAATGCAGTAAGGATAAGAAAATTAACAAATGAAGCATTGTTTTCCACAATAACCAATCTAGTACCAGAAGATATCCTGCTGTGGGAGGTAAGTTATTTGTGCTTTTAGATGTGCTACTATAAATTAGAAAGTTTTTCCTTCAGTCTGGGTTAGGTAGGCACTCAGATTCTAATTAAATACTTCCAGTGGAGATCCCTCCATTTCCGAGAACACGCTGTGCCACTCTCAAACAACTCTGACGTATAGGAGATTCCACTTAATTGTAAGGTAAAGTATCCCTCCAATGAATGTCCAGATCCAATGTCTCTCCAAAGCTACTAGTTCTTCTGCATGGGAGAATTCTGTTCCATCTTCTACATGACAGCTTACAGATGTCTGAAGACTAAGCATAGCCATTGTTTTCACTCATGTTCAACAAGTTTTGGCTTTCCTGCATGATTAAAATAAAATGTCAGATTATGTTTAATGAAAGCAACACAAAGCAAGAAGCTTAAAGGAAGTAGGAAGGAAAAGCTGAGAGAGGATCAAATAAATCAGAAGAACCATTTATACTGTTCTAAGAAATACATTAATGGGGAAGCCTGAACAGTCTACCAGAGAAGGCACTGTTATTAATCATTGTCCTCTAGCCTGACTAAAACGATGGTGCCTTTTCCTTCATCCTCATTTGCTCATTGAATTTCATTGTTCTATTTTCTCCTCCCTTAATTTCTCATAACCTAAACTTGTAGCATTTTCCTCCCTGTATCACTGCCCATTAATCATATGAAATGGAAATTTGAAAATGGGAAATTGTGGAAAAACCTTAAGTATGGGAACATTGACTGGCTTTTGCAATGAGAATTCATCTTCACAGCATGTTGAATAACTTCATGCGAAAGGAATAAAGTTTGAGAAGCTACTGGATAATCTAACACGGAGGAGGAGGAGGAATTCTTTTTCAACAACAGGCGTTTCCTTCACACGCATCGTATCTGGAAATTGGTATCCTTACAATCATGTTGCAAGTTACAGAAATCATGAAGCAATGGTTTCCCCTACAATATGCTATGGAATGTAAAACTGACTTATTTATTTATTTATTTGAAATTTTTTAATCCAGCTTTTATTACTTCATAAGTAGTTCAGGCAGTGAATATACTTAATATTCCTATCTAATGCTAAAGTCTTTCCTCTTCTTATTTTCTTCACAACAACAGCCTGGTGGTGTGGGCCTGGCTGGGAGAGAGTGACTGACCCACTCTGACTTAGCCTTTTATGCTTAAAATGGGACTATTTATTTGTTTGTTTATTTAAATGTATTAGCTGCCCTACTCCAATGGAGTTTGAACAATAGGGTGGAAACAGTGTTGATGTTTCTGCAGTGTCAGAGAAAACCCCTGAAAATACTAAGAAAGCAAATAAATTGATCAAGGGACTAATCAATTCAGAGTTCTTACCGAAGGTGCAAAACACTAGGCTCAAATCATCTTATTTTAGATACATTGTGTAAAGATTTAATTCTCTTGAGAAATCTATAATGCTGGGAAATGTGGAAGGAAAAAGAAAGAGAGTCTGGTAACATTAAGGCAGATGGATTCAATTACAGCAGTAATGGGACCACTGTTAGAAGAAAGATCACATCGGGAATATATCATCTTGGGGGGAAAATCTATCTATGCAGTCAACACCAACTTGATGGCACATACCATTATGCAAAGTGCAGAAACAGGATAAGATATAACAAGCAAAAGTAATGAACTATGAAACGAAAAGAAAAATAGCTAAACCCATTTTATACCAACACCATGCAATACATTTCTCCATATGTTTTTATCTTTACAAACCATCTTTGATCCCATTACATGAATGTATCTTTTGCCTTTTGCTTTTTAAACTTCTCATTTTTCTTTTACTTTTTTGAAGATCTCATCAATTCTATCCAACACAACTTTTGTGGTTTTTCCCTTCTGCTCAGTTCATTCATTCTTGACCCAATCTTCTCTATATCTTAACACTTCTTAAATATGCTGTTCCCATGCCGTTTAACTTACTCATATGTTTCTCCTGACATATCCAATCTTCACTTCTATATAACCAAATAGCTTCTCCATCTTCTTTCTTTGCTTCCACTTTCCAATCATTCTGTTGCAGAGTTAATCTGTATTCTAATACCTTTTCAGATAGTATTCATTCTGTTGATTCTCTTCCTGCATTCTGCTTTCTCATTTTCCCACTTCTTTCCCTTCATGTCCATTTTGCCAAAATCCATGCTTGACATCACAAAATAACTGTCCAACATTCATTATCTTTCATCATCCTCATATCCTTGGCTAACGTTCTGTACACATACACACACACACACATAAAACACATAACAAACTCATCAGACACCGCTCTTATTAATTCTTGAACACTCAAATGAACCTATAACTTTTCAGTATTGTTTTGCCTATTCTCAACCATTCATACATGTAAACTATAAGAATAATTTTGTCTTAGAATCACATTCAGAAAAATGCTGTTCTCAATTCAGGTGTCTTATGCAACATTCTCTGCCAAAGGTAATGATATTACCAGTAAGTTTGGATACTGTTGGGCAAGCAATCAAAACTTATTTTTTCCCCTTACAAAGTTATGATATTTTTATGCAAGCCTGGATTTCTACTAGATAATATCACTATATTCCGCTCTCATCCTACCAGCTAAGATCCATGCTGTGTATTGACACATATTTGGAATGCCAAAAAAGCCCCTAGGAATACAATATGGCTCATAGTACTGGAGGAAATACAAACTAAGTGACCAGCCTACCTATTTGGTCCGTTAAGTGCTCAGAGGCAATATCAAGGTTCTTGCTCTTCTTTATGAGGATTCTCTTTAAATCAGACCTAG
Organism: Oxyrhabdium leporinum; assembly: GCA_032468155.1. NCBI lineage: Eukaryota > Metazoa > Chordata > Lepidosauria > Squamata > Cyclocoridae > Oxyrhabdium > Oxyrhabdium leporinum. The sequence continues at coordinate 66,699 of JANHFL010005642.1, read as the reverse complement.
ACAAGACATCCTTTCAAACAGAGGATAATCCTTTGACAAGCAATATATGGATGATTCAACATTCATTCTATCCCATTCTTCCATTTTTCAATCTTTTGGAAGAGTTTTTTCTGCCTCCCAAACCCTCCTTGACATTCCATGGTTTTTGGCAATCAAAGCAGGGACAACCGTTGCTGTCTCTCTCTCTGTCTATTCTGTGCTTCAGTCAAGATGCTTGGCTCAGTGAGCTGCTAAACCATTCTGTAAACCAACAAATGCCCAATTAGTACATTCCATGCCATCAATGTCCAGTATCCAAATTCCAAAATGCCATCTGAATTGAGACATAAATTCAGGATATCCCATTGTTGCCAAGACCTTCACAGAGTATGTTTTTTACATTGGCACAACAAAGTTGACAATGGAATAAAGGTGAATAAACATGTCCCAGGATAATCTTGCAGGATCCAATCTTGGTCGGTCACCAGGACCAGAGGTTTAGTCTTCCGAACTTGGACTCGTGCTGGAGACCATCCTCAGGGAACCTCTCTCTAATAGTCTATGGAGAGTGTGTGCTTTGATTTTTGTAGACAAGGAGTGAATTGCCCTATTTCAACTGAGAAACACAATGAGTGAATATTCTGGATATTCTTTTCTGGCCATCCTGACCATTCAGAGCAATTCATCCCAACAGTGATTTCCATCTTGGCTGAGAAATGATTCAGCATTTCTCCCCATGACAAAAACAAAGAGGCTGGGAGAATACAAAAACTGAAGGTGGGAGTGAAAGCAGGAAAACAGCAACAGACACTGTGTTCTTTCACAATATGAGAAGAACACTGAATTGTATGCAACCTGCATCTGAATCATTCTTTATGATAGCTATTCATAATCCAGATTAGTTTTGCAACTCAAAAGTCTGACATGTCTCTATGGGGAAAAAGGAAGCCACCTCCCTGAATGGAAAGGTTCAGACTAGCATACTCCTGTTCTTACAGCTGGCAAGGCTTGGGAGCCTTTACAAGAGTGATTTTTAAAATCCAAATTGCAAGAAAGAGGGAGCTATTTTATTCAAAATACAACCCTGATGCTACCCTCAATGAAATCGAGTTTGACGAACTTGATCAGAAGCTATTTTAGTAGCCAACATAAAGCACAGTAGACAAAATGTCTTTTGAATTAATTTCTATTTGCTTCTAAGAGAAATTTCAGGTGTTGATTAGCTGTGTTAACAGCCAAATGACAATTTACAGAGGTCTCCTCACACGTTTATATTTGCAAGTGGGAGAAATAAGTCATATTTGCCCATCACTTATTCTTCTTTGGCCTACTCAAAATTGCCAGTGAAGCTGATCCCCAGTTAATCAGTTGTCTTTTGTCAGGCCTACGTATTATTGCTTTTATGCACTGGGCAACCAGTTTGGTGTAGTGGTTTAGAAACAAGGAGACTTTGAGCTGAAGTCCCACCTTTGCCATAAAAGTCAGCTGGGTGACTCTCTCTGTCAGCCCAACTCATCTCACAAGATTGTTGTGGAAAAAATAAGAGGAGGAAGGAATATTATATATGTTTGCTGCCTTGATTGTTTATAAAAATAATAAGGGTGGGGTATAAATAAATAAATAAAAACTAAACGAAATTACTCCCAGATATCTTAGAGTGAAGAATAATAGAGCTGAAAGGGATTCTAATGGTCATTGTGACCTACCTCATAGCAATCCATGCACATCTGGAATTTGGAATATAAAATTCACAATAAAACCCTGAAGTACTTTTCTGCATATATCATGAGCAGCACACAATACTATTCTCCATCTTTTTCTCAGAGCCAGTACTCCTGCTTCAGAAGAAGGAAAATTATTATAAACCCAGCTGATAATTAAAAGCATATGGAGGAGAGTAAACCAAACTTGCTGAAGGAACAAAATGTACTGAGATCCATATACCCTTTTTTTTTCTGCCAACATAGTTCAAACAATTGCACCCACAATAGAAACAAAAGGCTGAGAGCAACATGACTTTATAAACAGTGTTGCCTATTAATCATTTGTAAACGACAGAAAGTTCTAAAGAAGTGCTGAAGTCCTAATGTTGAATGAAAGTGACTCAAGCCTGTATTATTCAGTTGTTTTATTATATTTTTAATGTACAAAGTACTTTCCAATTTTGTTGGTCATCTGTACACCAGTAAAACTGAGGAGTCACACTTCAAGGATTATATTACACTTCCAGGAGGTCAAATCTGTCTTTCTGTCTCTCTGTCTACACACATTTGCTTGAAGTCTCGATAACTGAAATGTCTTTGCAATGACATTTTCTTTCTTATTCCTTTCAGCAACATTGTTTTCATCCTCAGGTTCTTTAACTCAGAGGGTGACAAATACACAATGGGCATCCTTGCAGCAGTTTTGCTTTTTGCACAATGAACCCCTTAAAGTCTTTGTAACCTACATAGGATAGAGTAGGATAGCAGAGCAGAGCAGAGCATAGTTTAGTTCTGGGGAAGAATGAAGATATTTTGGTGTAGTTATTGTTTCATTTTATTTAGGCTTGAGAGAAGATCACTATCATCTACTGTTACCTTCCCCTCCTCAGATACACCAGTAGTAGCCAAATCTCATCTGTGGGGCCCCCACTTCTGGTAATCTTAAAAAAACGTCATGTGAGGTCTGTTTCATAGTCAAAAGATCAGAAAAGTACTAGAAGTAACTCCTTTCTGCTTGAAAGCTTGTGCTAACAATTGGCCCTCATCTTCAATAAATCAGTAGAGATGTGCTATGTCCCTTCTTGCTTCAAACACTCAACTACCATCCTGGTTCCCAGAAACCCTCCATCAAGGAGCTGAATGGCTACAGACCAGTTGCTGTGACATCTGTCGTTATGAAGACCTTGAAAGGTTAGTACTGGCCCACCTGAAAATCATGCTTACCTATCAAGCAAATAGTTCAGTAGATGATGCTATCAATCTGGCAATGCACTACATCTTGCAACATCTTGAATCCCTAGGGACTTATGCATAGTGCAGATGGGGGACCAATTGTTCAGCACAGGCTTCCAAGCAGGAAGGAGTTACTCCGTCTGGGCCTGCTGCTTTTCTGATCTTTTGTCTGTGAAATAAATTTTGTTTATAATTCTACGAAATACTGACACAATTATTTAAATTTAGCTTAACAAAAATGCTTTCCCACAAGGAGCTAATATTATCCATAAGCTACTTAGATGATATCTACTTTAATATTATATCAGATTAGTCATGAACCCCCTACAGGTATATTCTGGTATATTAGACTTCTACGTTTATGTAATTGTTCTATTGATTTGATTGTTGCATTGCATTTTTCCTGGGAGCACAAGGCAGCTTCTATGGGATTGCCTTTTATTTTATCTTCACAATAAAATCCCTATGGAGTAGGTTGGTTTGAGAAAATGACTGGCCTAAAGTAACTAAACATGTACATTTTAGTGTTTTAGAAAACTGTTTCTTAAGCTGCTCCTGACTTGAGCTGAAGGGGGCTTAATTCTAAAATAACTTAAGAAAACTATGTGCAGACTGAAATTTTTGGCAGAGGATCCAATTTAGAATGTAGGCTGTTATGGCTGATCACTAAAAAAATGGCCCTCAAAACTTTCCATTCAAGAAATCAATTGCTCATGACTCTCCTTTCTCTCTTCCTGGAAATTGTAGATTGTGTGTGTGTGTGTGTGTGCGCGCATGCATGTGCATGCGCACATGTGCATCTGTTTGAATGTGCATGTGTCAGGGTTCCAAGTAATGCACCCATAGCAAACAAAACTCTGAGGCAGGTAGATTCCTCAAAGAATAGTTTTATTTGATATATCATATTGGCACAGTTCTGGTGAAAACCAACTCTGAAGGTTCCTGTGGTTTTCACTTAATAAAAAGTTTTTCCCTTTCTCCAAACAATCAGTCACATGATCCAATCAAGGTGCCATCCAGTTGCTTGATAACTTCACTCCTCTCTCTCTGACCAGGTGTGAGAATGTCCTTGATTCCCGGGAGAAAGTATTTTGTTTTGGCTGCAAAACCCCACCTATCTCTATTCCCCCCTTCCTATCCCTCAGCTACAGTGTGGCAACACTGAAGCCTCAAAAATGGCTTCAATCAGATCGGCTTCAGGGTTGACAACATGTGTGTTCATATATATGTATATGTTTATGCACAGGTGTATATGGGTACAGTATGTATGTATATGTGCATGTATCTCCACCTTATTTTTCCATTGTGGCTACCTTTCTACCTCAGATGACCAGAAAAAAATATAAAATTGTGCACTGGTAAACTTTTTTTTTAAAAGCCTAGTGGAAAATAGGTATCTTATGGAAAGGAAAACAGTAATTAGAAAAGGGTTATGTTGTGTTTCAAATTGGTGTATTGAACCCGGTAAGGGGTATTCTTTCCTCTGCACAATATTTAGTTAACCAAACCACAGGGGTTTCCTAGAACAAACTGAAGCATAGGCAGTAAATGGACAGGAATATTTGAGCCGCTACAATGAGGAAATATCTATTTTTCAATTCATTTCAGGTCGTAATCACAGTGAGCTTGATGAATAGAAAATAACATAATTGAGTTCTTTCCTGCAGAAACTGATGATGGACCATAGTCATGTCAGGGCAGCCTGGCAGTGCAGATGTCACCTTAGAGAGTTATGTAATTCTGAATCTAACAATATTAGCATATTAGGCATCCGACAGTATTTTTGGTAATCAGAAGATTCCTTTTTGAAATCTCCAAATTTAAATCAGAATACAGAAAATTAATACTGAGTTAAGTGGACCAAAGACTGATTGCTGTGATTCTACAGTGTCCTAACCCAAGAAATAAGAAATGCCTTTTCTAAAACTCAGTAAAGACATCAAAGTGACAGTGAGCAATATTTGCTTACTTACCTACCAATAATTGTTTGCCATGTTATTAGAACAGGCACTTGAAGCAAGTCTGTAGGAATTCCTGTTATGTGCTGCTACTTTAGCATTAACGGCAACCCTTTTCTTCTTACATCTCTAACTATTCATGCATTAATAAATATTACAAAATATTTGGTGGTGGCACAGTGGTTAAAATGCAGTATTGCAGGCTAACTGCTCACAGTCAGGAGTTCAATCCTGACCAGCTTCCATCATTCTGAAGTTGGTAAAATGAGGACACAATTTATTGTGGGCAATAGGCTGACTCTGTAAATTGCTTAGAGTGGGCTGTAAAAGCACTGTGAAGCAGTATATAAGTCTAAGTGCTCTTGTTCTTGCTATAAATTATTCTTGCGAAAAAAGAAAAAAAAGGACCTCTCTTTTGGAGAGAACAAGAAATACTAAAACCAGAAACAAAACATATCTATTTTAGAAGGTGAGATAGAGCTGATTACTCTATTGGAGAGTTATATTAACATAAACAAGCACATCTTAAGCACCTTTTGAGCTAAGGGTGTCAAACTCGCAGCCTGTGGGCCGGATGCATCACATGCTGGCCCCGCCTCTGCCCAGTTTAGCGAAGGGGAAAAAAGTCCCAATATGTCACGTGATGACGCCATGATGCCATGAGTTTGACACCCCTGTTTTAAGCAATATTAGTAAGCAGGCTTTTCTCTCCCAGACACACTTTTCACTTATTAGTTCTTCCTTTCGTCCTGTTGCCTTTGCTCTTCCTTTCCTGTCTTTGTCCATTTAACTCTACATCTGAGGACATGGGCAGTTTATAATTTCACTTACTGTATGACACCTTGTTTGAAAGTAACATAAATGAGTTCAAATATCGTGTTGCAACTTCCCATTTGAAAATTGTGAGAGAAACGCCACATTTTCCTGCCATAAGCTTTGACTGTTCAGGCATCTGTGTAGCCTAACAGTGCACCAGCACCAAGGTGAGCACTAACAAGTGACATTAAGAGCAGGATGTGTTAATAGAAAGTCAATGAAATTCTAAGAACAAATAATTCCAAACCTGACACTAGAAAACTCCCGCTGCTTCAGATGACGTGGTCTCTGAAGTGGAGAAGTGCTCTTCCTGAATCAGCTAAGCTCCCCAGGTGTCAAGCAGTTACAAAACAACTCAATTAGTTGAATGATTTCCTCTGAAATGGAAAGATGTGGGAAGTCCAGCTTAAATCAAACTCTGTTGGTGCTTAAAGGTCAAACAAGATGTCCCACTTTCTATGCCATGGATGGGAGCTGGGAAAGGAATCTTCAGCCCTGACCATACAGTGGGGCAGGAAAGGATGAAGTCTAAAGGCAAGCAAACCATTCCAGACACTGGATGCAGCATCTCTCACTTGGGGTGACCGGTTCATCCTGGCTAATGTGAGCTAGCTTGAGGGAAGAGAAAGGAAGAAAACCTTCCAAACAAGCAAACAATTCCAACATCCTTTTATTGAACTGGGAAAGACAAGCCTACTTGTGGGGAAACAGCTAGGTATATTTAGAAAGAACTAGCAGCAAGTCTGGCAATTACAAAAACAGGGTCAGGACTTCCGGTTTGACATCGTTGGGTCGTGGACTGTCTTCTTTGAAGCGGTCTGTCCTGGACGCCGTTAAACCTATAAAAAACAGCGTATACCGGCTGTTTTTAAGGTTTAAAAGTCCATCTCCCGGGAATAGGGAGTT
>JANHFL010005642.1:44908-57881 GCA_032468155.1 Oxyrhabdium leporinum | reverse complement strand
AGATAGATAGATAGATAGATAGATAGATAGATAGATAGATAGATAGATAGACAGATAGACAGATAGACAGACAGACACACACACACACACACACACACACACACTGCTGTGGTAGTATGCATTTTGGACTGAATTCCTTGCAAGTTATTGCCAAAGTTTCTTAATGTTCTTAGGCAACTTACAGTCAAGGTGGCATTGGTTAAACATTAGAATAACAGAGTTGGAAGGGATCTTCCAGTCTTACCTGCTGCTTAGGCAGGAAATCCTATACCACTTCAGAAAAATTGTTACCCAATCTCTTCTTAAGAACTTCCAGTGTTGCAGTATTTACAACTTCTGGAGACAAGCTGTTCCACTGATTAATTGTTAAAACTGTCAGGAAGTTTCTCCTTAGTTCTAGGTTGCTTCTCTAACCCATTGCTTCTACTCTCAGGTGCTTTGGAGAATAGTTTTACTCCCTCTTCTTTGTGGCAGTCCCTGAGATATCAGAATACTGCTATAATATCCTAGCACTTCTAGGACATGTCCTTCTTTTCATTAAATTAGACACACCCAATTCCAGCAACCGTTCTTTATATGTTTTAGTCTCCAGTCCCCTAATCATCTTTGTTGGTCATTAAATGAAGATATGACCATAGTTTATCCTTGAGTGAGGGTAGTTAAGATTATGGTCTCAAAACAGGGATGGCTTTGTGTGATGGAAAGCTTAGAGAAATAAAAAACCACTAATATTATTAGAATGTCTATGCTGGATAACATGATTGAATCATTCAACAGTAAGCTGTGCTTGGTAACTTTACTAACTCTTTAGTGTGGAGCCCCCAGCTAAAGGAAGACAACTAACAAATGATTGTGTGAAGTTAGTCCCCCAAAGAAAAAAAGTAAGAAAGAAAGTCTGTTGAAAAGGAAATAAATTGTTTAGTCTTTCCTTCAGTAAGGTTTTTATCCCATTTTTTTCCTTCCCCTAATTTCCTTCTTTGAAGTTCTGTTTCTTGTCCTCAATCCCTTGTCACTATAAATCCCCTCTCACCAATCTTCTCTTATTTGGGGAAAACCAGCTGCATGTTCCCCTTTATCATGGAGCTTTAATAACAACTGATGACATACAGATTCTGCTACACACAGGCCCTACTGTATATTAACATTTGGAATATGCAAGAAGAACTGTGAAATCAACACTGTATTCATATACACACAGAGAGACACAAATCCTTCTTCCTTCAATTCCTGGTTTTCTGTGTGGCCTGGAATTAGTAAACCTATCTTTATTACAGTCGTGACTGAGAAATAAAATGTGTGAGGAACAGGAAATATTATTATGTTCCCCAAACTCTGATTTTTGCCTAGGGAAATGTCTGGCCATGTTTCACTGAAATTAAGCAATATTGATTTTCTTTAGCAGCAAAAAAAAAACACACAAAAAACAAGCAAATAGTCAGCAGGCAATAACGATGCTAGATCAGGACTTTTTTTTAAAGACATAGGGCCCAGGATTGAGGAAACAATATTCATTTAAGCCCTTCTGCCAAACACAGAGATATTTTTTCCTCATTATAACCTCTGTCAATGTAACTTTCTTAGGTTTTTTTCCTCTATTGAATCAGCATTTCTATGTGACAGGCTGTGCCACATCTCAATATATTAAAACGGTTCATGAGATTATATTTTGCCTGATTAAGTTACCAGTCCTTTGAAAAGCTCAAATATTGAGACAGAGTTTGGATGAAACCCTTTCCAGTTTTTTTCCCTTTCCAAAAGTCTGGGCTGGTAATTTTTTTCTTCAGAAGTTGTGGATCTCCATCACTGGAGGCTTTTAAGAAGAGACTGGCCACTTGTCTGAAATGGTATAGGGTCTCCTGATTGAGTAGGGGTTTGGACCAGAAGACCTGCAAGGTCTCTTCCAACCCTGATAATGATGATGATGCCACATGATTTGCATCAATAACATATGTCAGATTGCACCCCAGTAAAAGTGGCTTGTTCCCTACTGAAAAAGGAAAGTATAACTGGAATGAGATAGGTGTTGCCATGACAATGACCATGACAATGACCATGTACGAGGCCAGGCTGTTTGTGGGACTGCTTGTTTTTGGCTGTTTCTGCCCATCCCATAAATCTGTCTAAATAAGCATGCGTTGAGTCCATTCTGTGAAAAGGGGTCTCTCTTCTCTGTAATAGACTCTGTCCTTTGGAACAGCATATCCCCTAAAAATGAAAGGCTCCAGCCCTGCTGGTCTTCAATAAGGCAATTTAAAAACTGGTCTTTCCCCTGAGAATTGGGCCCAGAGTGTTGGATGTCTCCATTCTATCATAGTTTAAGGATTTGTAATATGTCTGCAGCTTGACCTGCATTGAATTGTTTGTCTGTATTGAACCATGTTTTATGTTTTAAACCCTATGTTAACCACCCAGAGTTGCTATCAGCAAGCTGGACAGATATATCAACCATATCAATCATATCAATCAATCAATCAATGAACCAGAGAGTGACATAAGGACATGGCAGAGGGAAAAAAGAGACTTCTAAGATTGTGCTATGGTTGACTGGACATTGAGAATCACCCTAGGAAAAAAATGAGTAAACTAAAGTTCAGTTGAGAACCAGCTTGGTGTAATGGTCAAAGGCACTGGACTATAAATCAGCAGGCGGCTTTGGACCAGTCACTCTCTCTCTCAGCCCTAGGAATAAAGCACTGGTAGACCATGTCTGAAAAACTGCAGAGACTTGTCCAGGTGGTCATCAGGAATCAAGATTCACTCAAAGGTGCAAACACACACAAATTTAATTATCCAAAGTTGCCAAACCAATTGACATATATTTGGGCCCTCAACTAAATGCTAAAGTGCCAGAGAGAATCCGCATCTTGAAAGGATAGTTTGGGGCAGAGCAGGGACTTACAGTATATCATCCTACATGCTGGCCTGCTCTGACCTGAAATTTCTTCAGCATAGTTTTATCAAGGTTCTAGAGTTACGTTTTTTCAAACCTGTAGCTTGAAGATGAATGGACTTCAACACCCAGAATTCTCCAGCCAGCATGCTGGGAGTTGAAGTCCACAGATCTTAGTGTTGTCAAGTGTTGTCAACACTGCTTTAGAAGATCAGTCCTCAGTTGTGTTTGTTGAAACTAATTAGACTGCAAATTAATTATTGTAGAATTTTCAGCCTACCAAAGCTTCTCCATATAGTCCTCAAGTTTCCCTCATCTATAGATCAAGTGCACTTTCATATCTCCATGATTCCTATGCCATTCTCAGCTCTCTAATGTAACTGCCTAATTGAATTGTATAGCTTCCTCCTCTCCATCACTAAATAGAGGCATCTGTTATCAAATGAATATGGGTAATTATTCCTCAACAGCATGACTTTCTCAGATTTTGTATCTAATGCACTGCCATTATGAATTTAATTCCATATTGCAACATATGCTGTCTCATTTTAATTCTCATATTCTGTTTTAGAGACTTTTTGCATGCATTGAGTTCCATGGTGCATGTGGACATATGTGCACACACATGAATACACATTTAAATCAAGACAAATAAAGTACAAGCTCTGAATGCTTTGTAAACTGACTTCATCCTCAAAACATAACAATGTGAATCAGGTCTCAGCCACAACATAGTGACTCATCATGGATTAATGGTTTATTACTGGGACCAAACATCCCAAGGATGAGTTCACACTCGTTGAATGGTAACATCTGTCACCATACTAAGGTGATCAAGTACTGAATCACCAACCACTACACATTAATTCCATTCATGGAACTCCATTTCGAGATAGTGGTCTCAGTTGGTCAATGATGATTCACCACACAAACTGATATTATTAAACCCAGGGAACTTTATTATGAGATTATCCTATAGAAGATTACTTGTTTTCACAAATTTGTCTCCAGCAGATGAAAACAACCTGCCAGCATGGGAAATGATAGGTTTCAATGGAGGAATTCAGCATGGATAATTTCCATGGCAGAGCTTGCTTGCAGAAATGTAAGAGGGTGTCATATCTTGAATTCAACCAGGATGTTGCTTCTCTAAACCGCAAGTCTACCACCCTTACTCTATTCTCTCTCAAAGTTACGAAACATTATCTGGCTTCTCTGTGCAGAATAGCAGTAGGAAAACTTGATTTAGGATTCTTCTCTATGTGCTTTATCAAAAAACTGTAATGATAGACCTAAGCACAGAGTCTCTTGCCCTTGAAACAGCTCAATCTTGTTGCTAATTCAATACAAGCTGATCTTACAAAGCCTTGGAATCTGATAATACTGGCCAAGGGAAAAAGGGTCAAGAGGAAGATATTCCATCTTCAGAGCTGCAGTCTGACAATTGGAGAGGAGGGGAAGGACATCTCAAAAATCTAAGATTAATCATGGTTCAACAGCAGTTTCATCAAATACTTTGCTTTTCTATATACTCTGAAACAGCCCTTCTTAAAAGACCCTCTACATGTACCAGTTTATAAAGTCTGTCACATCGAGGCACTTGCCATTCTTGCTGGAACCAATCAGAATTGTGGTCGACATATCCCGGAGGCTTCAACCTAGTGAAAGTTTGGGCCACTGCACAGTTTTTAACCTTTCATTTAACCAATGGGATTCTTTAATCTTCCATGTTTCTTCTCCTTGGATTTCTTCTTTTATCCAAGGCTTGGAAGCAATGTGTCTGTGACAGCCCCGCTCCACCCTGGAGCAATGCTAAAAAGTGCAGAATATATCTGCATGAATGGTTATTTCTTTTCTCACTAAATGTACGGTTGTAGAGCAGAAATCTCATGTCTATTATCCTTTCTGAATTGTCTTTATTAGGAACTGTATGCTAAACTAATGATTTATGAGTTTATCTCTGGGAGACACTGTGCAGACAGAAAACTGTCAGCTCTTAAATAAAGTAACAGGTATAAAATTATCCTTCCAGAACCTAGAAATATGGCTTACACAAACCATTTGTCTTTATATTTTATTTTTTTATTCCATTACCACCCAAGTATTACTGGGATGAGGGGTGGGGGGAGCCTAGTTCTAGATCTTACATTAAATCGGTATGATTGGAAGGAGTTGAAGATAGAGGGAGATGGAAAGGGTCTATCAGTAGAGAAAGCATTGCTTATCTGAGAATGAATTACTGCCCAGTTTTTTTGTCTACTCCACTGTTTAGGGAGCATTTGTTATAAGTTGCTCTCCTAGCCATATTATCAAAGTTGCTTACCTCTCAGCTGGGAAATGTTAAAAAATAAAACCTGTAGATAGAGTTTCCTAGCAAAGTTACACAAGAAGAAAAGTCTCCTACACCCATATAGGAAGAGAAGAATTGTCATGGAACTAAACCACTTAATTTTCCTTTTGTGATTAAGCTGCACCATATTTTGCATTTGATCATCCAGGGCTGTTCACAATTCATGAAAGTGCTAGCTATGCATTCAGTCCACTCCCATTTGGTTGGGCCACTGAGGTTGTTGATAGTCATTCTTTATAGACAATCAGATTCAGGCAAGTGGAAAATAATTCAGACAAGACTGGATTGAAGCAAGCTCTCATCTACTGGTTAATCTGGCTAATCTGCTGTAAATCAGAAATAAATTCTGGCCATCTATCAGTTATCAGTAATCAATCATCAAAGCAGCAATGGAAAAAAATGAATCCTGCCCTAATTATTTATCTAAAGTTTTAAAAATCCCTAAGGTAATTAAAAACAGATGTTTGTGTAGAAGGTTTGCAGTTAGTTCTGATGCTAAACAAAATTCGGGGTCACAAAATTCTTTACTTTTGCATTTTACACTAAATTTATATTAGTGGATCTTAGATTTCTCCTTATTTTTTTAAAAAATGAAATTTTACATATGTAGATTGCGTTAAATGCAGGGCTTCCCCAGGCAATCATTAGGAGTCAAGACTAACTCAAAGCACAAGTGCACAAAACACACAACACAACTCCCCCTAAAATGTATATTCATAGACTGCTGAATTCTGCACCACACGAAAATCAAGTCAGATCTTGTTCTATGTCTATCCTACATCAAAATCTTACTCTTGAGAAAATAATAATATTGTCAGCTCGATATTTGAAATGACAGATAATAAGTGCGTGTGCCATAGTACCCTGATTCCTAAACACCTGCTATCCCTGTGCAGTACTATTCCTGATGTAGTGGATAAATTTCAGTGTAATTTAAACAATTTGATAATTCAGTTCAGTGCTATACAAATGTGAAACTGAGACTGCGATACAGACCCTATGTGGCAAAAAAAAATGGAACCTGAACTCTCTTCTCAACACTCTTTTTAGTCATTTGATTTTCCAGCTGTTACTAGAAAAGAACAGAATAGAATAGAAGCTGGAAGGGACCTTGGAGGTCTTCAAATCCAGCCCCTGCTCTGGCAGGAGACTCTATACCAATTCAGACAAGTGGCTGTCCAGTCTCTTCTTAAAAATCTCCAGTGATGAAGCAGCCACAATTTCTGAGAGCAAGCTGTTTCACTGGTTAATTGTCCTCACTGTTAGGAAAGTTCTCCCTAATTCCAGGTTGCTTCTCTCTTTGATTAGTTTCCAACCATTTTTTCTTGTCCTGCCCTCTGGTGCTTTGGAGAATAATTTGACCCCCTCTTCTTTGTGGCAGCCCCTCAAATATTGGAATACTACTATCCTGTCACCCCTAATTCTTCTTTTCTCTAGCCTGGCCATTCCTAATTCCTGCAACTGTTCTTCATATGTTTTTGGATCCAGGCCCTTAATCATCTTAGTTGCTCTTTTCTGAACTTTTTCCAAAGTCTCAACATCTTTTTTGTCGTGTGTTGACCAAAACTGGTTACAGTATTCCAGGTGTGTTCTTAATAGGGCTTTATACTCAATATGTTACTCGAATAATAGTTTTGCCTATACTGAGGCTTGGATTTTTGAAAGAATTAAATATTATCTATACAGCCAGGCTCTGTTTTAAAGGAGAAAAAATTGTGAGCCATCTGTAGGAAAGGAATGCTTATTGTAGGTCATACTGGGTGTTGATGCTATCCCCATTTGTTCTTAAATGTACTGCTACATGGCTAGAATAGAAATTGGGGTGTGTGTGTGTGAATAGATTGCATTTCACTCAGATTTCAGAGTTTATGGAATGTGCTGAGAAGAATGCCAGACAGCACTCTTACTAATGGAATATCATCAAAATCAGTCACGGAGAAATCCATTTGGGAGGCAGTATGGAAAATGTATTTCCTGATTCTGTTGTCCAGAATACTTTGATTTAATCAGCCAGGTACCAATGGTTTCAACATTAAATAGAACCGTCTGCTGAATGCTTGTTTATATTTAGGATCTCCCAAAGTCAGCTACATAATTTAAATTTAGTTCATTTAAACTGAGAGTAATATAGCAATCTCTGCAGTGGGAAATGCTTTTAAAACGATGGCTTTAGAGCTGGAGTCCAACTATTCTGGGTAGCCAGTCCTATCTGTGTCAAGAGCAGTAGCCAAGTGGAAAATGTGAATGATCTAGGATTATGAAGTGAGGATTATTTTGTTTTTACATTGTAAATCAAATAGTGCACAGGGTACAGCAGAGAGTGAGCTTGGCAACTTTAACACGTGAAAACTTCAACTCCCAGAATTCCGCAGCCAGTATGTTAGCAAGTTTGGGAAAAAACTGTGGTAAGAGAAAAAGTGCTCAGAAAGGATACAAAGGTTGAACAGGACAAAAACAACCCTCTTCAACTGGATTGTAGTTTTCTATCTTAGGACATTTTTTTATGTTTGAGAAACCTAACTGCTCAGAAGCAACCCTGAAGAAAATCAAATACAGTTTTCTGTACACCCCAAGGGATGTTGAAAAACAGTTTCCCTTAGCATAAAACAATGAACATCTTTCTCCCCCCCCCCATTTGTTATTAAATACAATTACAAAAAAAAATCCCATCTAGTTGCAAATTGAAAGTACTGAAATCTGTCCCCTCCATAGTTTCTCAATCTAAATGTCAATTAAGAACTGAAGTAACGATACAGCATTTTACAATTACCCCTGGAACAATTATTACCTACATCAGGAGTGACAAACTCGATCCCATCGTGGGCCGTATCAGGATTTTGTTTACCCTTGGGGGGCTGGGGCACCATGACCTGGTCATTGTGGCTGACTGGGTAGGTGGGTCCAGGACAGAACAGGCCAGTCCCTTGACGTCTCCGGGACAGCCCCACAGGACAACTCTGGGCCTATTGCAGGCCAGATTTGGCCCGTGGGCTACGTGTTTGACACCCCTGGCCTACATGATCCACCTATTATCCTGGTTGAGCCTACCTTCCTAAGCTAATTCTACTGTTAGGCTTAGTAAGACACACAACTTAGACAACAAATGGAGTGAAGGTGGAAGAGTGAGCTGCATGACCTGATTCATATGTCCCAAGGAAAGTTAAAAACAAGAAAGTCCCTTTGGATAAGCACCCTTGGGACAATCATGACCTTGATGATGGAGAATCTCCGTAGAGATTGACCAGATTCATACATCACTGCTTAACCATGATCTACTCAAGACATCACAATTGGATGGAATTATATATAGGTAGCCTTTAACTTATGATGACAAAAGGGACCAGAATTTCTATTGCTAAACAAGATGGTTAAGGGAGTCACATCTGATTTTACAAACCTTTTTGCCATGGTTGATAAGCAAATCACTGCAGTTAAGCGAATTCAGCTTCTCCCATTGACTTTGCTTGTTGGAATCTGGCTGGGAAGGTTACAAATGGTGATCACATGACCCCAGGATACTACAAACTTCATAAGTACATGCCAAGTGTCCAAACTTTGTTCACATAAACATAGGGATGCTGTGATGGTTATAATTGCAAGGAATGGTCATAAGTCACTCTTTTTAGTGCTGCTGTAACTTCAAACTGCCACTAAACAAATAGTTGAAAGTCAAAGACTATCTGTAATACTATACTGGCTTCATATAACATCCTAATCAAAAATAGTTATATGATCTGGTTCACATATCACATTAAGTTACATATAAATTCTGACATTGTAGTTTATATATCATTATTTATTTTTAGCGTATGGCATCTACAGAGGTCGTGCAATTACTGATATACAAATTTAGTTTAAATAAAGCATCAGTAAATATATATAAATTACACACACACACATATATGATATATGATATGATATGTAGATAATACAATATAGGAAATGAAATATTAAATTAAGATGAAACCACAGTAAAATCATCATAATAAGGAGCCATGGAATTGCAGTGGCAATTGCAATTCAGTATTTAAAGAAGCTAACCATCTAATAGCTTCTGGTATGTCTGCTATGAGATCATCTCAGCTGCCTTGAATGATTGCATAGATCTTTATTGATAGCTTAGTGTGTCCATCAATACCCAGTCAATAATGGTTCATTCAATAAGCCAAACATTGCTGCTTAGCTCAACTGGTGTGCCACATCTGTAGGTGATATCTAGCATATGTTGTGGCCCTAAGGTAGTCTGATATCTTCCAATGGAATAGAAGTAGCCCATGTTGAAACATGCCTGTTTAGTCAACTTTTGTTTATGAAACTAGGGAAGGAAACACCTTCCTGTCTTTCATCTTAGGGCAGCAAAAGGTCTGGGACTTCATTTGGAATTCAAGCACAGAACGTCAGAATTCCATTATGTGCTTGAATGGAATTCAAACACAGAACCCCAGAATGGTCAGGGCAAGTACAATCATCTGTAGGGCAACTGAAATGCTTATATTTCACATTACAGAAGGACATAGAAAAGTGCTATTCATATATTTTATTAAGACCTTCAAGCAATCCTTTTCAAAGACTATCGGGCAGGTGAATAGTTGGCTAACACAGGGAAAATTTCAAGGAGTATTCATGAATTCAGGTTGTTCATAATTCAAGTCCTTAACTGAAGGATGGTCAGAATTCTGCAGAAGATGAAGAAACTATCTGATATTCTGGCATCAATCCTGACTTTACTGGAAACAGCTGGCTGATTAAATGAAAGAAATAGTTATCTGGTGGGGAGCAGGAAGGACCATGGTATCATAAAATTTATGTAAAACCTTAATATGGATCTTTCACAAAGTTGTTTCAAAGAACTCGGAGAAAAGGGTTATTTTTTTCCAAAGAGGAAGAAGGAAAAATAACGTTTAGAGGGCACAAATGAAAGAAAACTGAGAGACATATAAGAAAATGAATGTACTTGCATAAGGAACATTTTGGTGAGTTGAGCTTTTTAAAAGGGTAAGGGCAGGAGATAGGAACAAGGAGCATTTTGAAATAATGAAAAAATGTTCCAGCTCAAATATAGCAAGGATGATATCAGGAACATTGCAGCCCAGAATGTGCAAAGGCTTGCAAAAGATGGCTAAAATGAAATGAAAAAGAAATATTAGGTTAAGATGCAAAGAAGGCAAAGAAGAAAAAGAAGACAGTTCCAGTGCTTGGAGGAAACGTTAACATATGATTAAGAGAAGGTGGAATCACTCAATTAGCATATTAGTTAAGACTTCTTCCACAAAAACAGAAATCTGTTACATATACAGTATTACAAAAAGGAAAAAAAAGAATGTAAGGATAAATTTGTATGCAAGGTTAAGAAAGAAAATGGCTGGAAAAAACCCTAGCTTTTTAGAATGAATCTTTCCAAATGAGTGCATAATTGATTTAGAAAATCAAGGGGAAGTCATGGATATTGAACATTATACAGTATCTTGATTTCAGTAAAACACTTAATATAAGTCACATTTATTTATTTATTCATTCATTCATTCATTTATATTTCTAGACCTTCCCTCTCCCTCAAGTGACAGCTTTGGGACAGCTGATTACAAACTGAAAATGAACTAGCTGCATGCTGAAAAATTGCTAAATTGCTAAAATTTAAAAAAAAAAGAAAAAGAAAAGCCAATGCTATGTTAGAGAAGCATTGCATCTAGATCTCTGGTCAGGCTGTCTCTGAAATATTCTGCATTGTCTTGTGTGCCACAATTTAAGAAGGACATACTATTGCATATCAAGTGGAGAATAGCTAGGATGATTTTTAAAAAGTTGCAAACTAAGTCGTTCAAGGTTACGCTTGTTTATTCTGGAGCTGAGACTATTGAAAAACGTGTAACAGACTAAGTCAATGTTACTTTTATAAATTAGACTATAATTACTCATAGGAGGCAGGTTTCAAGTAAACACATTAGGAAATCTCCTAAATGCAGAAGTCTCAGGAAGTGGTGGGTTCTCCACTAGTGATTTATAATCAGAGGTTAAACATCCACCTATCAGAGATGCATTGGGCTGGAGAAATGATCCCAACATCATTTTCACCTCTGCATTTACAGACAAATGAGCGTAACGTTTTAAAGTTTAGTTCCATATGAAGTGGTTATGGACCTGTGAGATCCCACCCAAATTATCTCTTCCACATTCCTTCAGTTATGACTCAACCTTGAAAATGTGCTTATATTCTGATCTACAAGTATCCTTCCTACTCAAGCTGTCTCTCCCGTTGTTCATGCTCGGAAATGACTAAACTGAGACCAATTTATCGATTTGTAACCACAGGTAGCTTCTTTTTCTTTTTGAACAACAGTGCCAAGATATAAACTTAAATAGGCTAATAATTCTATGTTCTCTTTCCAACACTAGATTGGTTATTGCATGGGTACTGATTCACCCCCTTCTAATTCATATACATTAATCCAGAAAAAATGAGATCATCATAATACTCTGAAAGTCAGGCAGCAATAAGGGGTAATTTCATGTTTTACTCCAACATGTAAATTGCAGGAAAAGTCATACTTCGAGATGTAATGACAAATGAATAAGCACTAAGTGCTCTAGGATGCTCAAATGTGCTTCAGGTCTACCAGCCCAATAGTGAGGGTGGAGGGCATGGTGATGATGCCATAAAGCACATACTGTAGAATAGGGGTGTCAAACTTGTGGCTCACAGGCCGGATGCATCAACCACTCCCAGTTTAGCGAAGAGGAAAACGTTGCAATACGTCACATGACAATGTGTTGTCATGAGTTTCACACCCCTGCTGTAGAAGAACTATAGCATGGGTGTCAAGCTCACTGTGTCAAACTGCCATTACATGACTTTTCATGACGTTTTTCCCCTTCGTGGAGCTGGAATGGGTGTGGCCTGCATGTGATGCATCCGGCCCACAGGCCATGAGTTTGACACCTCTGAACTACAGTATTGGACTCCTGAGGAAAACTGAAACAGGATATGTTTTACAACACAGGTCACTTTCGTATCAACTATAATGATGCTAATTCTAATTTCACATAATAGCAGAATTGGAAAGAGTCATTTAGACCTTTGAACTCTCCTCCGTGTTCAGCACCAGTGCAAAAATCCAAATTAAAGCATCTACAGTGGATGATTGACCAACCTGTATTTGGACACATTTAGTGAAGGAGAGCCCACTAACTCTCTGGATTCTACTGTCAAAATGCTTTTCCTGTTAGGAAGTTTTCTTAACATTCAAACAGAATCTGTCTTCTGTTGTTAGTTTAACTTAGTTTGTTTATTTCATAAAATTTCTATGCTGTCCCAATGATAAAACCTATCATTGGTCAATAGTTCCCATAACTATCTAAGATGAAACAGATCAAGTCTTGGCCTTCCTCTGTGTGATAAGCTTTCAAGGACATGAACATTGCTCTTATTTCATCTCAGACATTTTTTTCTTAAAAATACTAATATATTCTTCTCAGTCCTTCTTGGTAAAACTTCATTTCTAGTCCCCTTTTTTACTTTTGTTGCATTTCTCAACATCTATCCTTTTTTTTTCTTAAAAGGGTGCTGAACTGGATTTAATCAAAATAAAATAAGTGATCTGACCAATGAGGCGTGGGAAGTATACCCCAAAAGGACAGTGCCAGAAACTTCACAGCACCAGAAACTCAAGCCAGCCCTTCCCCCTTTAAGAAAACCAAGAATCACCAGCTGAAAGAGAAAACTCAGAGCAGCCCTG
>JANHFL010005642.1:23152-37413 GCA_032468155.1 Oxyrhabdium leporinum | reverse complement strand
GGGGAGGGAGAGGGGGAGAGCGAGATGATTATGATAATTTGCCAATATACTGAAGGGGTGATGATCATAATGGAAAACAAAATCCAGCATTATTAATATTACTAGCCTTCGTGGTTTCAAAATGTTAATAGTTTTCCATGCAATTTCAATGGAATTTGTTTTCAGTCAGGTTTCTATAATTAAGACTGTAAACCTATCAGCAATCCAGTAGCACCTTTTCTAACACGTTTTATTAAAAGGCATAAGATTTTATGAATTTGTGAAAAGTTATGCCTTTTAATAAAGTGTGCTATTCAGGAAAGATGCTACCAGAGTCCTGATTTTTTGCTACTGTTGACTAACACAGCTCTCCTCCTGTACTGATTGCAGCTCTAATATCCTAATTAATCCATAAACACATTGCATATCCCAGTCACTAGGTTCATCAACTTTTCATCTCCTGCTAAAGCAACAAGCCAACATCACTTTAAACATCATGAAGAAGAGGGCAGACACCCCTGAAAAAATTTGTTGTCTAAGGAGATTCTCAGTCATGCAGGTAATGGTTGTCCCAAAAGTGCTTTTTCAAAAAACAACTGGACTTTCTTTGTTTCAGGAATTGAAGACGTTTCTTGGATGAGAAGTGAAACGTCTTCAAGAAAAACAAGAAAGTTCAGCTGCCTTTTTAAAAAGCTCCTGAAAGAGTTGTTTTCTACCTACAAACATGCAGCCAAACCCTTTTTTTGCTATATATATATATATATTAGGACTCTAACATGGATATTTATTTACCTTTCTCCAATTCCGTATACGTAATCTCTGAAATTTAACAAAACTTGGATGTCCTTGTTTCAGCTTGAAAATGCTAAGTACAGAAAGATCTGGTAGTACTTGGATGGGAGATTATAATAAATAAATAAATTCCAAGGCTATATGCTAGGCTGGGAACTTGAAAACAATCCAGAAAAATGCATTAGGAAAACTCTTCTGTACTTTTACAACTTGCATGAATACATTCCTCCAGTCATTAGGAATCTTGCTTGGCAAAGGAGGATTTTCCCTTCCTTTTTTCCTAAACATTACAGTTTACACAGACTCTGAAAGCTGATGGCAAAGCAGTTAGTAGAAGACCATCTTTCAGCAACATTTTCTTCCAAGGAAAAGGGGTGTTGACTCCTTTATCTCCTCTGGCTCAGCTACTGTAATCTCAGAATGTTGTGCTTTAAGTTAAAGTTACATGTTGCCTTCACCAGAGAGCACATTATCCCACCCTTCAATAGCACTGACAGAGTTGCTTGGCAATGAGATGGGTAGCATGTAAATTTAATAAATAAAAAGTAAATAAAATAGCAAAACACACTGCTTGCCTAAATGCAAAATTTCTCTTCATAGAAGTGAAAGAGGAGGTGATCATCTTTTAGGAATAAGAGAAGCTCTCATAACCCAGATCAGCCTGGAACTGAAACTATGTCACCAGAAAAAGGCAATGGCAAAGCACTTCTTAAGAAACTTTGCCAAGAAAACTGAAGAGACTAATCCAGGCAGTCATCAGGAGAAAACAATGACTGAAAAAAGGAGGTCTTGGGGATACCTTAAGAAAATAAAAGGGCTCTTTTAATACAGGCACTGCCATTATGGAATGTACATCAAACAATTCACAAAATAACATTCTGGTTAGCCTTGCTTCAAATTCACTTCATGGAGAGGATTTTGTTTTGTTTATTACATTAAGGACATTCCAGTTCACTGAACCACTAAAGACTTTAAAAATTATAGTAATATCAAGGCAGAGAAACCCTGTAAATACAAGCTAAGAATAGTTCAGTGGAGAGATGGATGGCATATTTCCATTACTTAAAAACAAAATGTATAAGGGAAAAATAGATATAGAGGTTTTGAAAGAAAATTTTGTGCAAAAGGGGTATTCTTCATGTTTTTACCAGAATCATAGCTACTAACAAGAGAATATATCTTCTCATAACTTTAGTAGCAAGACAGTTTACTTCTCTAAGCCTTTTATGAGTTAAAATGGAGAATTGATAAGGAAGTAAGGATGAAGAAACTTCCAGCAATAATGGATAGTAAATAAGTGCTTGATTGGCTGGTTGATTGATTGATTTGATTATGTGCTATTATGTTGGTCTTGACTCTTGGCTCTTAGATAAGCAAAATTCATTTGTATTCATTCAATTATGTACATTTGTGCATAATTGAATATATTAGTTAAAAGATGTAATGCAGGGTAATTAAGCAAATAATTCAACATTAATTTTTAACAAAGCAAAATAAAAAAGCACCAAGCTGCAATTCTTAAATATATTTAGTAGAGCCAAAAGTTGTGCTTACAAAACAAACTAAGCCATCAATCAGGATTAATATATCCAAAAGCTCCATGTTTCCAACCAGGGATATCTTGGAGAGGTGTAAAAAAAAAATGGCAGGATGTGTATGCTTGACTATATAATTGAACTCCTGCCCCTTTTGAATGTGCAACACACATGTCACACAGATATTAAAAAGAGAGAAATAGGTGCTTTATTGACTTTTTTTATCGTTCCCAACAGATGCCCCTTTTGCCCAGCTCAAAAGATGATGCAATGATTCATATATGAGAGTGGAAATGAATAGTTATATGCTGTTAAAAGATCCAAAGTAGCATTGATATCTATATGCTCAATATCTTCCATGTTTGATAATAGAAGAGGGCATCTGCTTATCTAACCCTGTGATAAATATCTGCTTTCCACTGCATGGTACAAAGCATGTGATTCAGAAAAAACATATTGTATTAGTTTGGTGAGTGGTTAGATGGAAAACTACACGAGGGAAACCTTGAATTCTATTTAATCAGTATATTTAAATAATATTTGGATCATCTTTCCAGACTGCATATATGCAAGGGCTGCACATATAGGTCTAATTTTTTGAATCATAGCATAGCAAATTCCTGTGTTATACAATATAAATCTTGCCAGCTTCTCAACCAGGCAGCTCTATGCTATTAGCAATTCAGTATGGAAGTTAGCTGTTATAATCTTTATCTTGACAGCAGAAACCAAGATTGATTCTAAATATTTAAGATGTTTACTTACTGCATTACATAAAGTATATCATAGAGGTTTACAAATTTGATATGCAATGATAAATACTTAGTGAGGATGAAATCTCTCTGCTCACAAAATGGGAAAAAGTAACAACATGACAATAAAATATGGGATAGAATAATCACCCTGATTTTAACAACCAACTGGAATAGAGTGCACTGTTTGTGCTTCCTTGAAGAAAGACAACAGGAGAGATTACTGTATACACATTTCCTTAGAACTGAGTTATATTATGTAACAGTAGAACTGCAAGGAAAAAAACATTGTAATGGCCAGGGAAAAAAAAGAGGAAATACAGCATAATAGGATACATCTCATCTTTTTCCAAGAATGCCGGAGAAAAGGAACGCTGGATTTGTTCAACAAGCCAGACTAAAAAGTAGTTGGCAAATTGGTGACTCAGGATTATGCCATTTCAACCGCTGTGGTTAGTTTATACCAAATAACTAAATTAACTATAAAGGCTGTGTTAACAGAGTGCATCTCATTTTTTATTTGCTAGGGTTAGTGCCCTTAGAGTACTGCCAAGACTGGGCTTGCACTATATAAGCATATTGTGTTTAAATTATGTACTAGATTAAAATGTGACAGTGTATGTGATACCAAGGCAGGCAAAATGTGGTTAGTTTATAATTTAACACATTGTTATGAGTCCAAGCAATTTAGTTAATGAGATGAACCATGGTTCTGATTTTGTGTGTTGCTTGTATATAGCTGAAGAGTTAATATATTCCACAAGAGATAAGGAAGGTTAAATTCAATTCCAGGTATAAAAATACATCACTCATTATATATAATTTATAATTTTATTCAGGTACTTAGTACTGTATTTAAAATATCCAATTTATCTTGTTTTTCTTTTCCTCCCATCCTCCTGAAAATATTGAATCCCAGAAGCTTTTCTGAATTCAGACGAGATTATTGCCTTGGTTCCTTGGAATTAGTTTTAAAACAGCATTATCTGCTAACATATGTATTTATTTTCTGAAATAAGGCTTCTTGGTTCTCTGTTAACCGTAACCTAGAGTAACTGCTTACCCCAAATACTTAGGCAAGGTTTATCAAAATTTCAGCCAGCTTCTACAGCTATTTCTTAATGTTATTTTGATATGCAACATTTGATTATTAAAGGGCTCCACAGTCCTTTCTTCTCACAATGCAACGAAACAGGAGAAGGAGTTTGTCTTGCTATCTCAGCTCCTTGCAATAGTTTGCTTCATGTAATAGACATAATGAGATCAATTAAAAAAACAGTAAATGCCTTTGAACAACAGGCTATGCTACATCAGTTTTAATTTTGTTTAGGGGTGTGTGTGTGTATGTGTGTGACTTAATATTTTCTGAGAATCCATCTCTTAGTTATTTTATGATCTAATGTATTTGGACCCAAAAATAAATAATGTGTGCTGCATTGTATAAATCCAGCACTAATTGTTAAAGAGATCATTTGATCACCATTTAGTTTCTGTGTTATGAATATTAAATTGCCTTTAAAGGTACAAGAGCTTATCAAGCCATTTATCTTCATCTCTTTCCTACTTAGCTCTTAGCTCTTCCGGCAGTCTTATAATTACCATTGTTAAAAGTTGTGAACTTATTCTGGTAGAGAAAGTATCTTGACATACAAACTTTATTCAAACATTGCATAAAACTATGCCTTAATTATTAAACCACAATTATCTGGATCTGCACCACATGCCAAACCTAAAATCATGGCTAACAAACCAAGCAAATTACAAAATGGCTTCCTATGATACATGATCTTGATGACATTTATCTAAATGTAGCAGCTCTTCAGTTCAGGATGATTTTTGTCCCCTGAAAATATGCATAGGATTATTTCCTGTGTGTGATAATTTTGACTCACACATCAGATCTTTGGAGTTCAAGATGGAAAAGAAGATAAGTTACTGTCTAATCTTAATGAGAATAAAAAGGTTCTTTAAAATAAAAGAACTATCTTTGAAGGATTTAAGGAAAGGTGCTTTCTTATTTTGCATACTTTATGACTGTCAACTGAAAAATGAAATGTTATACAGTGGTTTCTGCATAACCCTATTATGCATCTGCCTTTCCTAGTCTGGCAACTTCTGAAGTGTTTGGAGACAGCTAACCCACTCGAAGCTCATCTCTGTTTTTCTCTCCCATCTGTTTTCACTCTCTCTTAAGTATGAGCAAGGCTTAATATCACTGAAAGAAAACATCATTTTCAGCCAAATTTCAACAAATAACTTCAGCCTCCCCCATGGACATTATTTTGTTAATATTAGAGGGTAAGAGGACAAAAGCTATCTCTTCTGAGGAAAAGTCATGCATTACTAAGGAAAACCATACCTGTTTTGCATTCAGCATCCAGCTTAACTTATCTGGGCTTGCAGAGGAGAAAGAAAAGGAAAAACAAACAAACAAACAACCCCTTGTCTTTTTAAATATGTACAAATGATGGTAATAAGCCAGAAAAATATTAAACATCTCCTTATGTCTCTTGATTCACTTTAGCATTCATCTCTAAAACATTTGTCTACATCAGGAGTGTCAAATTCACATCGTTACGGCACCGTCACATGACATATCGGGACTCTTTTCCCCTTTGCTAAACCAGGCATGGGCACGGCCAGCACATGACGCATCCGACTCGCAGGCCAGGAGTTTGACAGCCTTGGTCTAGATTCTGTATGGGTCTTTTCTGCATTTTAGCTTTTGAAAGATAGACCTATGAATGAAATAGATATAAAGGGAAAGTAGGTGATCTGTTCCATTTTTCTTTTTTAAAAAATAAAAAATTGGGTAACCAGCATATGAACTCAGAAAAGTTGCCCTCATATATTCAATACAGGAGTCAAAAATTCCTGGATAAGTTCTTTCTCAGCAAGAGATCCAGCTTAGCTGTCAGAGAGAGTAATGGAATTGGATCAAAGGTACCAGATAACCATATGAAGATTCCCTTGAATTGATTCCTGATGATTTCATGTAGCTTTTTTATGGCAGCAGTATAGAAGTGATTTACCATTGCTTTTTCTTCTGGAATATTTTTTTCCAATATCCTTATCTAGCTTAGAGTTCTGGCCTCTCCTAATGGTTTCCCACACTACTACTAACCAGGAAACACTAGTCATGATTAGCTTTTGGAGGATCAGTCAAAGTTACCATACCTGATTTGCAAAAGTATAGAGAACTAGTAGATGGCACCAAGAGTTGGTGTTTCTATATCTGGGTTTCTACAGCTTATTTAAATAAAACTAGCAATAGCAATAGCATTTAGACTTATATACTGTTTCAAAGTGCTTTACAGCACTCATTAAGGGGTGTACAAAGTCACCATATTTCCCCCAATGATCTTGGTCATTTTACTGACCTCAGAAGAATGGAAGGCTGAGTCAATCTTGAGCCCATCAGGATCTAACTCCTGGCTTTGAGCAGAATTAGCATGCAATACTACACTCTAACCACTGCACTCATCGGTCCCATAAGGCAAATGTAAAGGTTTTCCTGTCCAGTCATGTCAGCCTCTAGGAGGCAGTACTCATCTACGCTTCTTGGTCTTCAGCGTTGTCTGAAGACATTTTTTGTGGTCATGTGACCAGCATGCCTATATGCCAAACATTGTGCTGCCCCCACTCACCCACACGTCAGGGTGGGTGTAGAGAGCTTTATTCAGTCTGTTCCCCCAACAGTTCTATTTCAGGTTTTCAGTTAACCCCTAGCTGCAAGCTTAGCATAGTAATTGGCTCATGACCAAGTAGATAACAAAAAGCAAAACAAATTTAAACCTAAGCCAAACCTAAAACAGTCTTGGAAATAAAGGTTTTGCCTGGGTAGGTTCCAAAAATAAACAGCCAAAATCTCCTCTGAGGTCCAGGACCTCCACTGAGGTTTGTCAACAAGTCCGGTGGTCCGGTTTCAGGGCTTGCAAAGAGAAGTCATAGGGCTTGCCAAGCCAGGAGTTCAGGGGGTCATTTTCAGTGAAGCCAGCCATGAAAACAAACTCCAGACTAACCTTCCAAGCAATGACCAATTAGTTCATCCAACAGATAACCGGCTGCTCCAAACACAAACATTAATAATCTCTGCAACTTAATTAAATCCATGAGCTGCAGAGTTCCAGAAACACAAACAACCATCTGGCCATGACCCACACACATTGCTTTCAGCAACGCCTCCCTCTGCCTGCTATGCTAAATAGCCCCTCCCAGTGCAGCCCATTAAGAGGGGCGGTGCCTTTTCCCCATCAATCTGGCAGATCTCCACCTCTCTGCCCTCCACACTCTAGCATTCACCAAGGCCGGCAGCTCCTCCCCACTCTTCCTCATTGGCCTGTGAGCTCTCCCCAGCAGAGGCATGTTCTGCCAGCAGTTCAGGGTCAATACTGGACATGCCAGGAATGGTCTCATTCTCCCTCAAGGCCTCTGAGAAAGACGTGGATGAGGCATCATCCAAAGGAGACATCACAAACATGCACAGAACACTGTTACCTTCCCACCAAAGTGATACCGATTACCGTATTTTTCGAAGTATAAGACACACTTTTCCTCCCTAAAAGGGTGAAAATTTGGGTGCGTCTTATACACCGAATGTAGCCCCGCCCACCTGCCGGCCCCCACCCTTCGGCCATTTTTTGCCTCTGCGGGTCACATTTTAGACCTGTTCCAGGCTGCAGGGATTGTCACAGACTATCGCCTCCTTTGTGCCTCACGTTTTTGGCCTCTGTGCCTCGCATTTTCAGCCTCCGAACACTCCATTTCAACCCCCTCCAAGGCTGCAGGGATCATCACAGCACATCGCCTCCGACGCCATCTCCGCGCATCACATTTTCGGCCTCCGCACATCCTGTTTTTGGCCTCTGCGCAATGGTGATCGACGGCGATGTGCTGTGGAGATCTCTGCAGCCTTGAAGGGGGCTGAAATGGAGCGTTCAGAGGTTGAAAACGCGAGGCACAAAGGCGGCGATGGTCTGTGGCAATCCCTGTAGCCTGGAACAGCTGATTGGGGGTATTCCGGGAGGCCGATCGACCCGCCAATCAGTTGCTCATGCTGAATCAGGCTGCAATAACATGCTGAAGCTGACCAGGCTCTTTGCTATTTGCTGCAAGGACGCTAGCCAGATGAATACTGATGGATGCTGGTAGGCAGAGGCAGAATTTTTTTTTCTTGTTTTCATGCCCAAAAACTAAGGTGCGTCTTATACTTTGGAGCATCTTATACTCCGAAAAATACTGTAATCTACTCACATTTGCATGCTTTCAAACTGCTAGGTGGGCAGGAGATGGGGCAGCTTATCCAGGTAGAGTAGGAGTTGCCATCAGCTATAAAATATAGAGTTATCCAATTATCACTGTGATAATATATTACTAATGAAGACCAGCTTCATATCACCATAGCAATGGTTAAATGATAATTTAAAATACTATACTCATTTTCAACTGCCAATTTCAAATGGCAATTTGTAAGCAAATAAGAAATGACATCTTGATCAGGCCTATTGTGCTCTCAAAATTAAAAACCAGCTGTCCGAGAAAAGATCAAGCAGAAATTGCAATACAAGGGCTTCCAAATTTGGGTTTCTTAACAACTTCTTTCCATGGTTGCTGATATCAACATGGCTTGTTGCCATTGTAACATTTTAATATTGACAGTTATTTTGTCTTCTCTTGCGAATGATTCTCAATATTGCCTCCTTTTTTCACAGCTACTCATTGGATCGATTCATTCATCGTATCATCTACCATGAACCCAGAATTATTCAGGTCTGAAAAATTTAAGATTCCCAGATATTGAGGTTGTCCTTTAGATATCACTCCGAGGACTCTAGTCCTGAGTATAACAAATGAATTTCTTATCTATTCTTTTTATTTTTTTATATTATATACTATACAATATATAATCTAATTATACTTAAATATATAATGATAATGATAAAATAATATATTATAATTCCAATATAATTATTGTAATTATATATTATTAGAACTATTCCCTAACTTCTCTTTTCCTGAATTCCCTTTTGGTACCTTTGTGAGAATTCATTTACAGGACTTTGGTACAGAGACTGATCTTAAGCAATTTTTTTTATATAAGATCAAAGATTTTACATTTGGGGGTCAAGGATATGTAAATTCTACCCCTTTGAGGCACTCAAGATATGCTTAATTTATTTTCAGATAAATTTTTCAGTTTTCCCCCGGGAGAAAAGAAATTGAAAATCAAAACTCCTTAAATTCTGGATAGGAAGTTAGCGACTATTGATA
The DNA here is from genome assembly GCA_032468155.1 of Oxyrhabdium leporinum. Classification (NCBI taxonomy): domain Eukaryota; kingdom Metazoa; phylum Chordata; class Lepidosauria; order Squamata; family Cyclocoridae; genus Oxyrhabdium; species Oxyrhabdium leporinum. The sequence goes on along the minus strand of JANHFL010005642.1, from coordinate 28,085 downwards.
TAATAGGCTAATTTTTTTTTAAAAAAAATAAAAAATAAAAGTATATTGGTAAACCACATCAAGGGGATAATTTCAAATGCTATTTGTATAATTTTGCCTAATTACTAACAAAAACTGCACAAAAGTTGGGACAGTGGGTTGGCTGAGAATGTAGCATTTTTGACCCAAGTACAGGTCAAATTTCCTCCCTTAATTTTGTATGGAATATTCCATTAAATTCCTGTACTAAAGCCAAATCATATTTTAACCTATTTTTCATTTTTCATATTGGCTACACTCATAAATTACATGATGATTGGGTTCATTAAAAAATAAAGACACTTTTAATAAAGCAAATCACATCCTTCTTAGCCAATGGCTGTCCTCTACATACAAAATATTTCTATTGTCTAGAACCCTGTTGCAGGCCATTGTGCCAAAACTATACATTAGTTTCGGGCTTTTTCTGTCCTTCCCTTGCTATACTTAAAAAAATAATAATCCAGAATTTGGCTCAGAAAGCTTACCGATAAGTCCTCTGATCTATATCAGCATACTCTCCATGTGAGGGCTCTGAATCCCTGAATTATTTAGAAAAAAGACTGAAAGATAGATGCCAATAGGCATATGGCCATGTACACTGTATGTGGATTCTCTTCTTCTGACAGTTATGCTGAGCATGCACAAACATTGCAAGGAAACTAATAGTACTTAAGTGGAATTGGGTGGAGGTGGGGGAAGCTGTAGCAGAAATTTCATTGCAACACACTCCAGTTTAGATCATACCTGAACAGTGATCTAGTCATCTTGTGATCTGCTATTGAGGACTTTCCCAGATGGTCCAAAGTTTTCTGCTACTTTTTATGTTTGACATTTCTGTCAAATTAGATCTCTGCTGCTTGGTAACACAGATTTGTCATTTACATACTATTGGCTCCTAGTACTGGCATCTTATTATTGAAACATCAGTGGAATTATCTGTGAATAATATACTCTAACTCAGTAACAATACAATGTAGACTGTATTTAAACAATCACACTAAGAAATGGCTCCTTTTAAGCACTCAAGTGAATTATTTGGAATACATAAAATGAAGGCTACTGGATACAGTTGCTTATCTATTACTGAACACCTTGGCTGTAGATTGACATTTGCGAGTTACATTTTAGTATTATTTCACATTTAAGAATCAGTAATTTCTAGTAATATTGTGAAATGGAGCTTGCTGGGACTTTCATGTCTGTACAAATCAGTTAAATTCCCTGTTTTGGATTAAGTCTCAGTTGTAATGAAAAACACTCATATGTATTATTGACACTTAAATCAAGCATTGGAAATATATAATCTTCCAGTTGTAGAGCTATCGTTTGCAATATATTTCAATACATGTTGTTAGAATTGTTTTATAGTGTTGTATCCATGCTATTTTCTATATGAAGACTAAAATAGAAGGATACATAGTATATTCCTAAAAAATATAATCCAGTTTAGCTGCTTTTTTATTAGCAGAACAATGGAGACCTTCTATTGGGAAATGTTTTATTTAAATAAAATTGAACAATTTATTGGAATAAATTGCATTATCTCAAGAGCTGAAATTATCTATACTTCCTGACCAAATTCCCAAAATGGAACTTTGAAGCATATATTCAGTAAATCTTATTCCTGTACAGGATGTCTGTTGGTTTCTAACAGCTCCCTGACACTGTACAGACTTTCTAATCAGTTCACAATGGCATTTATAAGGCAAGAATAATCTATATTAGTAGTGAAAAGTCAGTGACAGTTTACAGAGCACACTGGAAAGCTAAGGATTATGATTATAACAAACTGAGATAATTCCTAACTCTTTATCAATGCTTCATTTATATTTTCAGAGTAACCCTGCAAAGCCAAATTTCATGAAGCACTAGGGTGAAAGCATTTCAATGCTTCTATTCTTTTTTGTGAATATAAATGGTTATTACCCAGCTACAGTTACATTACATGACTGTATATAAAATTGTGGCTAAAAGAGCCATCTTTGAATCCCCAAACCAATACAATCAACTCTACTGATTTCTTACAGTACAAATTATGGAGAAAGTCTGTTAACTAGGTAACTGCTAAATAATATAAAAAGTCTTCAGACATAAGATTGTTCCATTTAAGCTTGGATTAGTCGCTTCCAGTTTGGCATGTTCTCTTAAGGGAACTTTTTTTCTGGATATTGAAGGTTTTTAATATTGATCATGAAAATAGTACTTTCCTGGCTCATCCTCCTGCATGTTAAATCAATGGAATTTTTTTAAAAATCCTCCATTAAAATATATTTATATTTATATATATATATAGAGGCACAGCTGTAGTTCAAATGCTGTTGTGGTGGTGCTTTTCAATGTTGCCTACTAATGTGTCCTTCTTACACAGGGACACTGGAGCAGAAGGTATAGGCAACCCAAATTTACTGCATTTAGTGTTCGAGTCTTAGTGCATTTGGTTTTGTTGACTCTATAGACTTCAGAAAGCCTTATTTTTAATTTACATTTGTTCCCAGAAAAATCTGTCCTGATATTTCAGTTAATTCAGTAAGCATCCAGATTGGCTAAGGCCTTTCCAGAAATTTTCCCAAATGAACTACTCTTGCAATTAGATGATCAAATCTGGCAAATAAAGTAGAATACTGTAGATATAGCGTACATTATGGCAAGGGATGTTTATGTAGTAGAGGAAATAATATATAAGCAAAAAGTTTATTAATATTCTGATGCTTACTAGAAACTAGCAACAGTATTTCTTCAGTTCTGAACATGTTATAAAATACTGTAATTTAAAATTAAAAGTAGAAAAGTGAAAAAGGTATCCAAATGCAATGCCCTTCCTATAAAATATTGCTGATTTCTCATCCAAATTCTAGTGTGCCTTGCATAATAAACAGCATCACTACATCTACTCTGAAACTTGACGAACTATTTGATTGCCAGAAGTGTGTGTGTGTGCCGAGCCTATTTTGAAAAAAAGCAATTAAAATATCCAAAGCCTTCCATATACAAATGGTTGATTTAGAAACACAATAACTTAGAGTTGATGGAATAGGTAGTCAACAAATTGTTAACACAAACATTTCTGTTCTTAACATACATTCATGTTTATAGCAATTGTTTGATAAAACTCTACAGTGCCCTGGCTCCACTCCAGACCACTGTTTCCATGCAATACCATGATTGAAAACCCCAAGGGGCACCATCCACATCAACCAGTCTAAGTGCATTGTGCAAATATATCAGCTTTATTTCTCTTTTGTGGAAATAATTACAGGCATTCAGGTAGAAACATATTAAATTAATGCAGTCTAGAGTTTAAATGCAAAAATAAATATAAAGTCCTGCAGCTGATTGCATTCATAAAACTTCATTTTCCCCTTCAACGTTTAGAAAAAGATGTGCAATTTTTTAATATTTTCTTCATATTGCAAAGAAAAAAAAACCACCTCAAACAGCCAGGCTAGAAACATACAAGCACTTTTCCCCCAACAAAATATTCCTCTCTCAAGACTGCGCAGATTTGCAGACTGCTCTTCGCATCTATCACATTCGTACTGGATCTTATTGTTGATAAAGAAAAAAAGAAAAAGAAAAAAAAAGAAAATAAGTGGAGGAGGGAATGCGATTCCGTCCTGTCAAGTCTTTGCAAGGATTTAGATTTATCATACAATATAAACCGGAGCGTCCAAAGGCTATTTGTGTACGAGGAGGGAAAGCCGAAATGAAGGTTTATTTGTAACCAAGTCTTTTCAGAAACTGTCCCCCTTCCCCTTTTTTTTTCGCCCCTTTTAGGATGCCCTTCCACAGAGTTCCTCCGCCAACTTCAGTATGAAGCAGAGAGCCGGGGTGCGGTGGGGCGGGTACACAGTCCAGACGACAGATCCGCTTCTCCCCCGCGGTGGGTGAGGCGCGCCCGAGCCCAGCCGAGGCGCAGTTCCCGTCTTCAGAGGGCCGAGTCGGAGTCGGAGGAGTCCAGGCTGTTCCTCAGGCGGCTGCAGCTGCTCAGCTTCTTCTCCTTCTGCAAGCTGAGGTTCTGGGTGCTGCGGCGGAGGCACTCGAGGGACTGCAGGAAAGACTTTTTGGCTTTCTCCTCCTCCATGGGGGAGACCCCTTCCTCCTCCACCTCTTGGATCTCGTCGAAGGTCACCGGCTGCGTCTTGAAGCGGGACTGGCGGGGTCTGCGCAACTTGCCTTTGGCCAGCTTGGCGGGCCGGATCGGTTGAGGGAATTCCTCGGCGATGCACAAGAAGTGCGGCATCACCGCCTGGTAGCTCGAGCAGATGCCCATTAACTCGGCGGGCTTGGCGGCGGCGGCGGCGGCTGCCATCCTGCTGCCTTCGATCCCCTCTTCCGCACAGGGTCCAGGCGCGAAACTCCCGCTCTCGTTTGGCACCGGCCGGTTGCTGCTCGCCCTGAAGGGCTCCGCTCCGTGCCGCTTGAAGTAGACTCCCAGGGAAGGAGCAGAAATTGCGCGGGAAAGCCGCCGAGGACTCCGCCGACTCTTTTCTTTAAAAAAAAACAAACGCCGAGGACTCCGCTGAAAAAGAGCAGGGCGCGTGCGAGGTTCCGGAACGCTCCCCACCGACTCGCGCCGGCTCTTTGCTTGAGAGCTCCGCGTTGCGTCCCAGCCTTTTTTATACCCCTCGCCTGCCCACTCAGGAGCATGCCCAGATGACACGCGATTCCATTTAAAGGCGATGAGGCTGCTTTCCTTCCGCCTGAGGTCTCCACGGCTCTCTCTCTCTTTCTCTCTTTGGAGAAAAAAAAAAGCAACAACAACAAAGTAACGGGGACAACCCCCGCGCTCACCCACTGCGGAGGCGGAGGAGGAAGAGGGCGCGCTTCTGCATCGCCTACACACACATACACACACACGTGTTTCGCAGGCGGCAGAGAGAGACCGGGGACGGGGTCTGGGGGGGAGGCAGAT
>JANHFL010005642.1:0-19052 GCA_032468155.1 Oxyrhabdium leporinum | reverse complement strand
ACCCACCCCGTCACCCTTCAGCCTCTGCCTTCCAGCAATTTGCCTCCTTGCAGCAAGCAGCAAAAAGCCTGGTCTGCTTTAGCACAGCCTGATTAGCAGAAGCAGCTGACTTTTGCTTGAATCGACCTCCCAACGATCAGCTGTTTCAGGCTGCAGGGATCGCCGTAGCCTATTGCCGCCTCCGCGCGCCCCGTTTTTGGCCCATTCCAGGCAGCAGGGATCGGAACAGGCGGCCCCCTTTTTTCCCTCCCCCAAAAGCTTGTGCTAATCAGGCTGTGCTGAAGCTGAAACAGGGTTTTTGCTGCTTGCTGCAAGGAGGCAAATTGCTGGGAGGCAGAGGCAGATTTTTCCCCCCTTGTTTTCCTCTCTGAAAGCTAGGTGCCTCTTATACTTCGGAGGATATTATACTCTGAAAAATACGGTACTTAGTTTTTCAATCCTGTTTTTCAATGATAGTAGTATAATTTCAGCCCAGTTGTAATAAACTTTAGCTTTTATAAATATTTAGAAAATCATGAAAACAAGGAAGAAAGACAAAGGCTAATACAATACAACAAAGTTTAGAGGTTGACCATTGTGAAAAATTCCTGAAATATTACCTTTAAAATGTACCAAGTACTTGAACTAAGCTTAGCATTGCTCTCTAGAAAGCTTCAAGGCAAAACTGATATCAGAAGATGGAGAGACAAAAGCAAACATAAAGGCCACATTGCAACAAAACAAAACAAAACAAAACCCTTGCTCTTCCAGTGATGCTTGTAACCAAGTTCCAACCAAAGGGCTATTGATTCCCACCTGATTGGCAGGACTCAGCATAGCCTGGTACTGGCTACAGATAAATACAGAAAGATTGAGGCTCTTTTTAAGCAGCACACATGAGTGAGGGGGGGAAACCCCCATATTAATCAAGATGTCATCAAGAGGCAGTATACTTAGCTTGCACTTGCAAAACATAAGCTATCCTAGCAAGGGGCAGATTGCCCTGCACTGAACCATTTATTTTAACTGCCCTGCAGGCCTGTCAACTTGTTCCAAAAAAGAAGCTAGGATGCAGGCAGAGGAGGCCAGCTCTTGTTGATTTGGGGGTAAACAGTTCTTCCTTAATTCAGGCCTGTATACATCTGTCAAGTGCTTCTGTATTCACCAGGGTTGCCTCTTCCTTCCACTCTGTAGGTGGGCAGGCAGTTCATTCCGATTATATAGTGTCGGCCATCTCAATGGCACAGTGTTTGCCCTTATCCCTCCAAATATAATATCGAAAAGGTTCTGCAAAAAACACCAGTCCAAACTGAACCTAAATCATGGTTTGGGCTTTTATTAATATATGCTGAAACAGTGACATTAAAAGAAAGCTGTGATCATCCCTTGTCACTGACCAATGCTAATGTGCAAAACACGGAGGGCCCCAGATTGCCTAATCTTGAAAGGATCAAAACACATTATGATTTAGCTTCTCGGTGTTTCTCTCATGTATAATATAGAAAACAACTTCCCCTTATGAAAAGAAACAGAATAATAAAGAATGGGTTAATTTAGGGGTGCCGCTAGAGAAAATTCTATACATTCATACATTTTTGTACCAGGAGGCAAACTGCAACTTGAAGTAGATATATTATATCTAGACTGCTGAGTGGCAACTATCTTTGCTATCAGTTTGGGCACATTTGCATTTTTCCAGACTATATATGATACACTTCCTTTAAAGAGGCCTTCCCCCACCCACCAAAACGTTCAAAAGTTGAACATCTCCTTTCTAATGTTATTACTTTAATTCAGATTGGGGATTTCTGTACTGTAAAAAGATCTGAAAAGAAACAGTCACATATTTTGTACTTCCCGGAAGAGGTCAGGTCTGAAGAACAAAGTCTTTGCTGAAGCAGCAATATACTTATCAAAACTTATCCAGCTCTGATAGAAACCTGGAACACATTGACATTTATAGAAAAGATTTGGTCTTAGAAGGGCCAGTGATTCCTAATTCAAATAAATAAAAGAGGGTTGCTGTAGAAACAAGATAATTAAAATTTGAACACACACTACACACATGCCTACAAATTCATTAATAGGACTTTTTCTACTTTCAAATGGAAACATTATCTGCCCAGGAAAGGCAATTTAGAAAACTCTGTTTAGTTAAGAAAAAGGTGCCAGCAGTGGATGCGGAGATATTTTGGGCTTCATAGACATCCATCAAGATGTGGTTTATATTGCCACTTGATGAAAAAATGTTGTCCCAGGCCACCCAAGATTCATTTCTGTTGGTTCCCCGGGTCCTTAAGCATTTTCCTGTCATCAAGTATCTGCAGCACTGTAAAGGTATTGGGTGACTTAGCCACTGATCACTCAAGCAATCCCAACGTAATGGATAGAATGGGGCCAACTTGTCAGTTCGATAAAAATGCACGAATGATTTCAAGAGAAGACAGATTATAAAAGAAGTACTTAAGCAAAAGAAAGAGAAGGCGAAGAAATAATTGGATTGGCTATTTTCTGTTTTTGATTTTTTTAAAAGGTTCTTTCTTTCTGGTGGCATTTGCTTTCATTTCGCTACATAGAAACTCTACCAAATAATGAGGAAGAGGTACGAAACATGTTTCTTTATAGATGGACAAAAATACTGCTGACCCAACACCCTATTTTTGTTTTAGGCCTGAGGGAAATAGTAATTAGAAGGTTCCAGAAAGTGGAGCAGCATAGATATGCAATGTTCAATGTGTGAACCATTTCATGCTCAGAACAGCTGGTTTTGGATAGTTGCTATATAACCTGAAATGGATATGTTTCAGCTGTCTGGGGTCATGCATGTTAGCAAATTCAGACAGAAGTGGTTGAGGGGAAAAATGGGTGAATGACAGAAAGACAAAGGGAGAGAGGGAAGCAAAGGTGTTGAGAAGAACAGCAGTAGGCCAATTAATTGTCTCCACTGGAAATCCTCCTTATTGCTAACACCAGTAAAGAAGAGACAGATGTATAGGCCAATATAATAAGATGAGGGTGAAAGTTGGTTTCCAAATGTTTCATTATCAGGCTAGGTAACATCTTCAGCAGAGTTTAGGGGATGTCAGTGTTCTTTTCTTTAGAAGGGCTTCAGGTGTCAAGTGAGAGTCTTGGGATGGGTCAGCTGTCAGTTGTCAGTGAGTCTTGTGATGGGTCTTGTGATAAGGAGATTACATAAGGTCAGGGTCATTGGGAGGTGAACTGCTGGGGAGCATTGTGTGGGTTGATTGAGAGTCGGTGCTGTCTCTGATTGGCTGTGGGGTTGATTTGGATTCTGAGGGGTTCATAGGCTGGTTGTAGGTCAATGTGTCTGTTGGTGGAATTGCTTGTGGAGTGCCAGGCTTTGATGAACTCATGAGTGTGGCAGGTGGTGGTATGGTTGATGATTTTTATGTTGCTCCAATTGAACTGGTGCTGTTTGATGTTGGCATGGGTAGAGATTAAAAATTTGGGATTGTGGTGTTTGACTGCCAGCTGGTGTTTGTGGATCCTGGTTATTAATTGATGTGATGTTTGTCCCATGTGGAATTAGTCGCAATTGGCTACAGCTGATTTTGTAGATTACATTGTTTCTTTCATCCTTCTGTATTTCTGTGTAAGAGGCTGAGAAGATGCCATCAACATGGGAGTGACATGGGTGTAGCTGTGGGGAGGTACTGAGATGGGGACTAAGCTGGTAAAATATTTTATAAACAGGAGCTACTCAGAATTAGGAATCTGGGGTGGACCTTTTCTGACCAACAAATATTATTAAAAGGCATAAGGTTTTATAAACTGAAGCTCATTTCATGGGAGGCATAAAGTAGTTAGACTGATGCAGGATTTAAATTGGGTTGAGTCGGGAGTGAAAAAGTGGAAGGAGAGAAGGTAGGTTGCCTATGCAGGTTATGTGTAAAACATTACAATAAATCAACAATTGTAAAGTGTCAAAAACTCCTTATATTTGTTCAGACCTTCTGAAATTGCCCACAACCTTTTGATGTATGCAAGTTCAACAATTTGTTTGAAAGTGCTGTTAAAGTCCCACTTTTCCAAAATAGTTATTTTGAGATTTGCTGTAGAACATCCTGGGAAGTTTAAATGCTTTCATGTTATATTAGCCTTCTTTTGAGTCTTTTTTGTCAAACTTTTCTCCACTAATTTTTTGTCCCTATGTAGAATCCAGAGGAGATAGCTGGTAGATGATGACATATATCAATTGGAGAAACAGTATGTGAAGGTTGCCTTTAATTTGTGTATATTTGTTGGGGCCTATGATGTGATGTGTATATGCAGGAGCCAATTTTTGTCATTTTGCCATTATAGACTAACAAGGGCCTCCTCCTATAATGTCAGAACCTGCTCAGGGAAGGGAGATCTGTGTTAAATGAGGGTGGAAAAAGGCAATGTATCATCATGCTTTTTTTTGATGTTATCTTGTCCAAACCAGGACACCCCAAGAAGCCCCACGTTTCAGCTATGCCGAATTTAACTGATTGTAACCGATCCAAAATAATTTGGCAGAATCTCCAGAACATGAAATTTTGCTTTCAGTTTCTAGGGAATAAGGTTGTTTATTGCTCCACATATCATCAGGTTCATGCATATATTAAGCCATAATATGACCTGTTTTGTCTTAGTATATCTAAAGTTATCATGCCTTGTATTGTAGCTTTATTCTTCGTTGTTTATTCAAAAAATAGCGAAATGAACAAGATTAGATGTTGCAATTTGGATATAGTTTATGGTTTAACCTGCCATGTGAACTAATAATAGCTTATTAAATCATGGTTAAACTAAGTTTATCAAGATTAATACATTTTGTAAGATTTGCTCTGACAGATGTTTGTCTGCTGCCTCTTCTGTTATAGCAGTTAGAATTTTTGAAAGGCACATCCCCCAAAAATAATTTGGCAGAAAGAACTTACCTTCAGTTGCGTAAGTTTCACTTTCAACGAAAACTTGCCTTGGACACAGCTGTAAACTGCATTTGAAATAAATTGCTGCCATTTGCCCCAGGGTTACGCAAGTTAGATTTTTCAATTTTGACAAAACCGAACTATCTATTGATTGCACGGCTTCATGCCCAGCATCACAGGCCACAGGCATTATTGAACAGCAGTTGTTTTTGATCCAGTTAAAGATACTAGCCCAGAAAAAAGGAGAGGGATTCATGCTTATTGTCCAGTTACTCAATTTTTTAATGTGCAGAAAAGGCTGAATCACACATTCACAATCAAAGCAAGTAATGAACAAGCTCCAAGTAAAGGAGAAGGAGGAAGAGAACCATTTACAGCAGTGCCGCAGCCCCTCTAAAAGCATTGCCACTTACATCTACCTAATTTAAGTATGAAACATTAACTTACTAGTAGCTAATAATTTGGGAAAGGGGTGGAATTTGAAGACCATCCTGTGGGCATTCACATGACATTCACTGCCACTGAAGTTTACCTTTTGATTAAGTAATTGGCATCTTCGCACAGCTAATCACAAAAACACCCATTTATCAAAAGGTAAACTCAGTGAGGTTGCTGTCTGCTACTCAGCTATATTTTTCTCCCTTTTCTATCCCATCAGTTAGTTTGACTTGTCTGGGGACGTGGAGTCCACTTCCAGACCAAGCACTCAGGTGCAACTCCTTACCATGTCTATGGAGATTCTCAGTCATCCAGGTCATGGTTGTCCCAAAGGTGCTTTTTCAGGAGGCAACTGGATTGTCTTGTTTTTCTTTGAAGATGTTTCACTGCTCATCCAAGAAGCTTCTTCAGCTTTGACTGAATGGTGGGGAATGGAAGGATTTATATTCCTTTTAGACAGCTGATCATTTGCATTCTTTTAGAGCAGGTGTCACACTGGCGGCCCGTGGGCCGGATGTGACACATGCAGGCCACACTCACCCCAGCTCCACAAAGAGGAAAATGTTGTGAAACATCACGTGACAGCAATGTGACACGAGTTTGACAACCATGTTTTAGAGGGTCATTGAGGCTACTTGGAAGTTTATCTGTGTCCTCAGGGACACCTGAGCAAATATAAATGGTTGTGGAGCCTTCTTGGCTGCAGGATGTCCAGTCAGAGCTGAAAAAGCTTCTTGGATGAGAAGCAAAACGTCTTCAAAGAAAAACAAGAAAGTCCAGTTGCCTCGTGAAAATGTACCTTTGGGACAACTCCTTACCATGTTTACTTAGGCAGATGCTGTATTGACAAGCTAGTTTCTCTCATATTTTCAGTTAGAAAATATAAGTAAAAATCACTGAAGTGCAGATCCTGATAGTCATCCTCCTTCAGTATTTTGCAGTTATTCAGTCATTCACAAAACAACAGATTATCAGTTATCTTAGGCAAGCTTTTGGAAGAAGCTCAAACTTCCAAAATATGTGGCATTGTAAGGGAAACTTGTTTCCATGAGGTCCACTCTTTCCTTTCCTTTTTAAATGCATCTGCAAAACTATAGCAATGCATACTGCTAGATTTTTACCCTACACAAGCCGTTTCAAGGTCATTACAGATTGGCTGATGAAATGTTCAAATTAGTTTGGACCCATAAATGGTAGCACCTAATATTCAAAACCCATCTGAGAAAGTTGCAAGATTCTTTATATAAGTATCAAGATGTATCACTTTCACAATCCATGAAGTAAAATCTATCTAATTTACTTAAATTATTTGAGCACTCGTGCTTTACAGCTACTGCTAACACAGAAATGTACAGAGATTTCTACAAGTTTCCTCTTCTAGCCAAAGTTATAGCAACAGTGCTAAAGTGATTGCATGTTCCAAAAGACTAGTAAATCTCTGCCCCAAACAGCTTAAGTTGGTAGGCAGGAGGGTAGCCAATGCTTCACCCCATCTCTCTACAATCAACTGACCTGGCTGAACAATTTGGGGACACAAAAGGTTTACAAATCTTCCAGAAAACAAATAAACTTGCATTCAGAAATATCTCCAGTAAGTGTATTTCCTCACCAGCACTCTGCCTTTCCATCAAGTGAAAAGGTACATAAAGCTTCCATCCTAGACCATACTCAAGCAAGCTACTAGAGGAAAACAGAGAGTCCTCATTTAGTTACAACTAGCACCAGCAACTTTGTTATTAAACAAAGTGGTTGCTAAGAGAAATGATGTTACTTCAGAAATGATCTTACTTCAGCTTTTCCGCGAAGGTCATAGAGAGAAAATTATTTGAAAAGATACCTTTTCATTATGACCATCATTTTGTGGCTTTCACTGCCTGCTTTGACAGTAAAATGGGCAAAATTACTCGATAAAAGTAATTTTAGTCATTCCTTCCCTGTCTTATCTTATGAATAGCTACACTTGAGAAGGAACATGCTCCTGACTCTTGAAAAATGAGGCCAAGGTTCCTAGGTATATATTTTGAAATATTACTGAAGTTCATCTAACACAGGGCTGTCAAACTCACGGCCCGGATGCGTCACACGCTGGCCATGCCCATGCCCGATTAAGCGAAGGGGGAAAAAGTTGTGATATGTCACATGACAACATGAGTTTGACACCCCTGACCTAACACAACAGAATGCTGGACTGAATAGCACTGAGTTACTTAAAACAGGTTTGTCCTACCTGCAGTTACAATTCTCTTACTGGTATAGGTAGAAGATCCTATTGAAAACATTCACAGGATTACAGCTATTTATATTTCTTTCCCTCTGCTCTCCCTTCCCCCCAAATTGCTCCAGCATTGCAGGAAATAGTCATGGACATGGCAACTACAGATATAAGTTCTGAAATTGAAAAGGTTTCTGAAGTCCGTTATTAGACCTTCTCCTCAAGAAAAATCCTTTCTGTTCTCCATTAAAGATAACATTTGCACTCTGAATTCATACATTTTGATTGGTTTTAAACAATAAACAAATAATTTTATCGTCAGGATTACATATTAGCAAGCAGCCTAAGAAAATAATACATCGCTCAATGGCAATATGCAAAAGTTGTATGCTCTCTTTGCAAGCAGTCTTTCTTCTCTCCTGAGATGATGGCAATCAAATGGTGAATTTGCCTGGGTCATCACATCCAAGTCAGCATTAAACTCTTTTGCTCAGCTGCAAAAGCACAGTTCTGCATTACTTTCAGTCATGTATGCATTGCCTCTGGTTCTGGATATATTGTCCTGAATGTCAAGTTTATACGTGGTTCCCTGGAGTGATACTCCTTGGGAACACGGTGCTGAAAAAGATTCAAAACAGCCCTTCATTACATAATATATATATTTATTTATATATGTATTAAAGAAATACAATTATTTTAATTTTTGGCATGAAAGATATCAAATTGTATTTAAAATGAATTTCCTTATAACTGCTATACTTGGTTTTCTTCCAAAAAATAAAGAAGAGGCCAAATCCCATCTTCCTTTTGTTTTTTTTCCCTTCCCCTGGTTAATAATACAACATTATTTGCTTACTGCACTATTTCACAGGTGGTAATCTTATGCCTTCTGGATGTTCAGGAAAAAACAACACTTGTTTGTGACCTATGAAAGACAAGCAGTCCAATTTCATAGCACAGTGGTCCCCAAACTTTGTGACTTGGTGACCCAGCCGGGGGGGGGGGGGCGCACCGGGCTGCATGAGCAGCGGGCCGGCGCATGTGCGCATAGCTCCACTCAACTGTGAGTGGAGCTGAATGCGTGCATGTGTGCCAGCCTGCCTCTTGCATGCCCTGGTTCCGAATAGGCCACGGGCCAGTAGTGGGCTACAGCCTGGGGGTTGAGGATCCGTCATAGCAAACAACTTTTCATTTCTCCCCACCTGAATGTGTTTCAGTGTTGCATTAGCCTTAGGTTCCTATCCTATACACAGATGCTCCTTGACTTACAACCATTCATTTAATGACTGTCTCAATTACAATGGCATTGAAAAAACTGACCTATGACTAGTAGTCATGCTTAGCAAGGGAAATTCTGGTCCCAACTGCGGTCATAAGTTGAGGACTATCTAAATATAGATCTGCAGAGAAGAAAACAACATTTGTATAATTTTTCTGTAGGCTCCTCACCTGCCAGTCTTCTTGAGTAGCTCCTTCCATCATTAGCAAAGTACCATGATCCAATGGTATGTGGACTCTTTGCACATAAGTATAATCATTGTTATCCTCCTAAAAAAGATTTATTAAGTATAGTTAATCTATAGTCATAAAATTCTAGAAGTGGAAGCAGCTATTTAGGCTATTTTATTCAACCTCTGCCTAAGTAGTTGTCTTAGCTTCTGCTTGAATACAATGAATATAGGGAAATAAAATGTCTTTAAGCCAAGTGTTCTCATGACTTCCTAAAAGAATTAATGAATTTGTGCAATCCCTCCAATTACTAAATCTAATAATATCATTAGGGTTAGGCGTGGAGAACCCCTCTTTTACTAATTAAAGTTTAATCAGATAAAACAATGATACGCTTTGCAATTTTGTAAGTGTAAAATAACTCAGAAACTGCAGCTAGTCCACAATGAGGTGATGCATGAAAGGCAGGATCCTGTAAAGCAGCATTCTACATGCAAGTAGACTACAATATTCATCATTGTGAGAAGATATTTTCACAGTCCACTAAGGAGAGTAATGGATATATCACACGAATTTGGGTAAAAGCCCTGCTCACCACAGCGGCCACATGATCTTTCAGCAGAAGCTGCAAGTCCAGGAGGATCCCCAAATTGCATATTAGGTCTGCCTGGGGAACTGTGATCCCATTCAGGCTAAAAAATGGGAGCCAGTTTGATCTAATGGTTAAGGCACTCGACTAGAAAGCAGGAATCCATGAGTTTTAGTCCCACCCATGAAGGCAGTTGAGTTCTCTCTCAGCCCAATTCACCTCACAGGGTTGTTGTTGTGGGGAAAATAGGAAGAGGAAGTTGTGTGGGATATATTTATCACCTTGAGTTATTTGTAAAAATAATAAAGGCAGGATACAAATAAATAAAATCTACGGTAGTGGAAGCATTGGGAATATTCAGAATTGGCAGGGAAGAGCTAAGCACACCCTCCCAATCCCACCTCCAGACTCTAAACAGTCACTGAAAGAAGACCTCAACAACTTGGTCAGCTTGGGATTGAGATACAGTTGAGTATCATCCAGATAATAATGATAGCAAACTCTGCTTCTGCAAATGACCTCAATCACAATCACAGATGTTAAACAGGAGAGGCAAGAACAAACTAAAGAGGAGAACGACACAACATTATTCCTCCCATTCTTAATCCACATAGGGCATTCAGAAAGATACCGGTACCATATTTAACAAGTTATGATATCGCTGTACTATGTCCTGGCCTAAAACCGAACTGAAATGGGCCTAGATAACCTACTTGCTTCAGAGTCCTCTGAAGCTTCAACTCAAGTACCTTCTCAATAACAAAGAAGGGAAGATTGGAGACTGAAAAAAATATTCAGAATTGTTGGGTCCACTAATGGCTTCCTAAGGAGAAGGCACATTGCCACCTCCTTCAAGGCAGGCAGAACCACACCCACATTAAAAGATCCATTCATCACCATATGGACCCAACCATATATTATCACTCAACAAGAGATATGAGGAGCATGGATCTAAAAAGCAGGTAATGGATCTTGTCCTTTCTCATGGGACACAGAGTCAAATACTTTCCAGGGAACAAGACAAGTTTAGTGCTTCTGTCAAATCATACAAAGTGGCACAGTCACAGCTTAATTCTTAGATTTTATTCAAGAGGGGTCCAGGATAATTCAGATAGCTTTATGATGCAGCCCAGCAGAGAACATGATTAAACAGGGCTGCTGGTCAGTAACTATTTATACTACAATGCAACGTCTAATTCAAGCTCTTACGTGTTTAGTTCGATTCATTCTCCTTCTAACCCCAATAGCATACTAAATCTCTCTCTCTTGTCATTTCATCTCCAGGAGCTCTTCAGAAAACAAGGAAGCTTTTTAGGACCAAGGAAAAAGAAGTTGATGCAATCTGATCCAAGCCCTTGACACCTACTCATTCCCAAGGGCAACTAAAGTCTTAGCTGGATTGCCTATCATATCCCTAAGTTCTCTGTGAAATCTATCAGTTTATTATTATGGGTCAACTGGATCTGATAGGTCCAAGCTCCCAGCAGGGGTGGGGAAAGGGGCAGTAAGCTAAAGACGAACCAGAAAGTGATCTAACCATAATGAAGGATGGCTAGTAATATCCTCCACCTTCACATCACACCACAACTATCCAAGATAAAAATCCAGATCTAACATATGATCACCACTATGAGCTAGCCTCTAAAAATCTGGGATAGATTCATGGTTGCCATGAGCTCTTTCACCAATCCATGCTGAACACTCCATGTGGCTTGAACAGGCAGAACAACAGCATGTTCTGTTGTTGTGTAAAGTGAGAATGCGTGTGAGTTCCAGCAGCTGCTGGCTTCCAAAAAAGATGGAGAGAAAACCCAAAACGCATCACCTTTCAGTGTGTGTGTATAGTTCCTGTTGAATTTCCCATCCCCTTGGTGATCTTAGCTGCTCTTCTCTGATATTTATACCCCATCTTTCCTCTAAGGAGCTCAGCATTACAATTCTTCCGTTTCCACTAATTCTAGTAAAACTTCCGTAAGCATTAGGTAATGACATAGCAATTGGCCTAAGCTGAGGACACCATACTTATTAAGTTAGATGTTATTAAGTTAGATGGAGTTAGATGTCTAATTCTAAACAATGAGATCTCTAGCAACTCTTGGAGTACCTCCAGATAAGGCTTATATTGTATTACCAGAGGTCAAGATACTGCCATTTTCTATCCCAGATAGTTCCATTACATGCACAGTCCTTTAGATTACAAAAGTAATTCAGTTTAGTAGGAAAAGATAGAACAACTACACAATGTAATTGGTAGAACCAGAAACAAGTACAAGGAATGATGAATTTCTGCAAGCAGTATTTCTACCATGAAGAAAACATCCAGAAAATGTTTTCCTGGAAAAATGTATTTGTCTACAGCTAGAATCATCCACAAGGACAATGTGGAATGTAGATACATGTAGCTTCCATTGACTAAGTGGCATTCTGCCCTCAATCAAGAAGTATCCAAACTTTTCCCAGATCCATACTGAAATGACTCTTCCAGAGTTAAAAATTCAGCTACTATATCACCGAAGAAAAGCATCTATCTTTGAGTTTGATGAATGTATTCAGGAATTCCATTCCAATATATTTCTTTTTAAAAAAAAAATATTGTAGATCCACTGTAATACTGCATAGTACTAAGCATCTCCCACAATTGAGAAAACTTTTTCAAGTCTGAAATGTTGATAGGATATTAGGCAATTGGTTTAAAAAAAGAATCTGAGGAAGTTTCTATGTACTGTTCTATAGGATCCATCCACACAGTGTATCAGACTTCAGAGAGAAAATGCTAGCAGCTTTATTACAGTAGTTATTGATGTTCAAGATACCACAATAAATCTGGTTTACAATTCCATTGTTGCTAGTTCAAGAATAATAATGGAGAAGCAGAAACTATAAATCATGGGAGATATGACTTTGGAGAAATACTGAAGTGGGAGAGAAAATAAGGCTGAAAATTTCAGGTCAACAAACGCTATTATTTGGGCTTCTATTAACACAGAAGCCAACAATAATGCATAATGCAAGATATGGCCTTGGAGGTGGCTATCAAGCTTCTGTGTAGGACTGAGTTGGCAGGATAATTGGCCTGAACAACTAAACACCCAGATATTGTAGTTATGGCTGAATATTTTGTCAAGCATCAGTCAAAGAGTGGAAGGCAGATGAAGTAGTGGTAATTTGAGATAGCACATTTGCCAACACAGGAACCAAAAGTGATTCAGCAGGAATGTGTTCCCACTGAACATCTGGGATGCTGCTATCGTGCCACCAAGCTCTTCAAATCTGCAGTATAATTAATGCAAGGTTCTGACTTTTATTAATATTTAACACAACATTGACATTCTACGTATATTGCACTGGTCAGGAGGGCTGAGAAAATATCCTCAAGCCCCTCACATCCTGTATACAAACTTTTTCAACTCCTCCTCTCGGAAAGCCACTACAGGGCATTGCATGCCAAAACAACTAGATACAGAGAAAGTTTTTCCCTTGTGCCGTCACTCTGCTGAACACCTAATTCCCACAATACTGTCCTATGTCTAAGTATATTTACCATCTGGTATGGCTGTATTATTATTATTATTCTCATCATCTCTATCACTTCCTCTTATTGGTATCACCATTATGATTATTACTCTGTCGTTTTGCAAGTATGCTGAGAGCTTCTGCATTAGAGACAAATTCCTTTTGTGTCTAATCAAACTTGGCCAAATAAAGTATTCTATCTATTTTATGGAGAATCTATTCTGTCTTGGTTTGGGCTATGCACACTTAATAATCACCCAATAGACATAGAAAAACTTCTGAGTAACAACTCATACGCATAAACCATTATTATCTTATCAATAAAACAAAAGACCTTCTCTGCAGTTCTTCTTTTCTGTTTTCTTTTTGCAAATAATTAAGACACTTAGTATTCTTCATTGGAGGGGATTAGACTTTGTTCAATATCTTACTGTAAAAAAACAAAATTATCTAGAGGCTAAACATGGCTATCCACTATTATCTAATGCATACACCCTAACTCTTGGTCCCAGCTACCTGTTTCCTTGGTTACAATCTTAGTGGCAGAGCTGCTGCCTGCCTACTATTACAGTTTGGCTTCAAAGCTTTAAATTTACTTTGCAGTATAAGCTGGGAAGTTAACTGCAGCAAACCAATTCTTCAAGCAAATTCAGGTCTCTACAGCAAAAAAGACAGCAGAGGTAAATTTTGCAGAGGTAAATTACCATTTATCTTGGCTGCTGTATATATTTATTTTTTGGATGCTTTTATTTTTTAAATGCTTTTATTGTCTTGACGGTTTTTATAGTTTTAGAACTATGAGCTGCCCAAAGTCACTGGTTAAAATGGGTGGCTACAGAAATTCAGTGAATGAATGAATAAAATCTAAAGATATTTATTATTTCTGAAATGAAAAGCCAAATTGCATCCTGAAAAATTGGTCACATTACATGTCATGTGTTTCCAACACTATGTATATTATATTTATGCACGTATCTTTTGCAAGAAATCAGAATTCAACGTTCAAAAAAAGAGGTACTGTGCATATTGAGTAAAAAGGGTCCGCATCTTATGTATCCTTGTCAATAGTCAAGGTTTTACTACAAATAAATGTTTTTAATTTTCTAGAGTATTAGCCACCTCATACAAATCTGTCATCTACAAATCTGATAAGCATCTTATTTCTACCTCATCTTCACTATTAATAAAAAATATTGAAGATTAGAGTACTCAGAATAGAACCTAGTGCCATTCTATTCAATTCTTCTTCCCAACCTGATGATGAACCATCACTGAACACTCGTGGAGTACTATTTTCAAATATCATGTTTTGTACTTCTCATAACATCCAGCTAGCATGTAACTAGTGTGATAATTACGATTACCACATGGCATTTTTCAGATACTTTCCTGAAAACAAGACATAATATGCTTGCAGCATTTTGGCAATGTATTAAGGAAATTTATCTGATCAAAATCTGCAATAATATTAGCTGGCAAGATTTGTTCTTGGCAAATCCACATTGACTTTTTATTACTACCCTATTACTTTTAAGATGCTTACAAGTATCCACTTCTTTTTAATCTGTTCTAGAATCAACCCAGGCATTGATACCAAACTGACTGGGCTGATCCTCATTCTCTCCCTTTCTGATTACAGAACTGGCACTTGCTCTGTTCCTGTCATCTGGCACTTTCACTAATTCTTCTAGACTAGAGACAGTAGGCAAACTACATTGTCAGCTCAAAGGGGGCCTAGTCCACCTTCCTTTAATATATTTTAAAGTGCTGATTTTTTTTTAAAGTAAAGCCTAGGACTAAATTGTCTGAAATATCACCTTCCTTTATACCTATTCAGATCTTAGAGAGTTCTTGAGTTCCAACTCCACACATTCATGCTAAGACCACATGAGGAGACAGAATAACAGAGGGATCTTGGAGGTCCAACCCTCTGCTGAAGCAGGAGACCCTATACCATTTCAAACAAAGGGCTGTCCGGTCACACCTTAAAAATCTGCAGTGATGGACCACCCACAGCTTCTGGAGGCAAGCTGTTCCACTGGCTATTTGTTCTGTCAGGAAGTTCCTCCTTAGTTCTAGGTTGTTTCTCTCCTTGATTAGTTTCCATCCATTGCTCCTTATTCTTCAGGTGCTTTGGAGAATAGGTCTTCCTTGTGGCAGCCCCTCAAATATTGGAACAGTGATGAATCTCCTGGCTTCCTCAGATAAGCTCACCTGACTCTTTTGCCATCAAGGTAGAATACCACCTTTGAAAACAAATTCTAAAGCTTAATCCTCGCTGGGCCAATAAATCATTTTATTTTTTCTTCTACTAGAAAATAACTTTTAAGTTATATCTTGCTGTTAATTATAATTCAAATCATAAAAAAATGAATATTACAGCTTATCGTATTTTATTCTTTCATTTGTAATTTATTCAGGAAGACATATTGGCAGTGATTAAATAAATATTGGAAAATATTTCAAAACAAGGTGGAGGAAAAGGGAAAGTCTTTTTTTGTAAGTGAAAAGACTGCTCATAAATTCTGCATCTCACATTATTTCAAATTATTGATCAACTAATGTATTAAAAGGTTTTTGTAATGGGCTGTTTTAATTCCATGTGGAAAAAACTGTCTTCATTTCTAATCATCATCTTTACTACCAAGCTATTCTATTCCTCAAAAATGGAAAATGAACTTTGGAGTTGGCTTTAAAAAAGTGTCAGTTATCCAAAGAGCAAAGAATGACAATAGATAACGTTTGTACATAAGCTTTTCGTTCAGGAGAAAAAACAAATTAAAAAATGGTCTTAACACCAGTGGAAGCCAATTGGTTTCAAATCATTATTCCATTTGTCTAAATATTATTAAACATTGGTTGTACTTCTCTACCTACTTATCTGAACAGATTTAAAACAAAAGATTGAGTTCTTCCATTTTAAAATGGGAACATACAGTTTCTGGATTTACCAATCAGGTACAGTATATGATTAGAGCAAATGAGAACTGAACTGAAATGCAATGTGAAATGGACTAAGTTAACTTGAAAGTCTGATAAATCAATTTGAATTCTCCCTCCCCTCCCCGTGATAATCAGTTTCTTTGCCTTAAATGCAATAAAACAGTGGTTACGTCCAAGTAACTTAGTTCTCCTTGAGAGAGGATATATTTTATATTAAATCAAATACTACAGTTCCAATTTTGCAAAATCATTATTTTAAAAATTATCTTAATCAGGACCGCTTAATACACACTTTGCCAAATCTCTACCTTATGTTCTTAAGAAGCAACAAGATCATAAGAACATCTGTTTTCCTAATTTACGGAAAACAAATATACTGTGGCATGACAAATGATTCAGTTAGTAGTGGGAAAGGGAAAATACCTCACTGAACTAAAATATGATATTGGATCTGCAGTAGATTAAATCTTATCAGAGGTTAGATATCATTTCCCTCTTTGTGAAAAGAAAAATGCAAGCAAAAGTTTTTTCCAGTAAAACATTTTAGTATGTTCTAGATCTGGGTTAATTAATTCAGTGCACACAAGAAGCTGTCTTAAGAAGACAGACAAGTGGCTTAGCTGCAAGATCGTTTGGTAGTTGCTAAACAAGAATGCAGTTTCAGAAAGAATGCAGTTTCAGAAAGGAAGCTTGCACTGAAACAAAATGCAAGCAGTATTTTGCTTTTGGGGAGCAAATAATAGTCAACTGCATAGTAAGTGATAATTAAATAGCTTTTTGGACTTTTTTTTAAACAATATGTCATTTGGGTTCTCACTGATAATATCCGTTAAGCCTGGCAGGAAATACGTTGCTTCTTTTGCTATAATAAATGTTGTTTACATTTACTATGGAACAAATGCAGTGCTGAACGCAAAGCGATTAATATTTAATATTAAGTTAATGAGCATCTAAATAAGTGAATTATTTAGTTTAAAGGGTTTAACATATATTCATAGCATACATGTTTTGTTATTCAGAACATATATTTAAAATTAAAAATTTTGGAAAAATTTAAGTTCTCTTCCTGTACATCAAACTGGCCTGATAAAGGAAATATTTTGCAGAAGTCAGATTTTTATAAACACACATTTGATGAAAAGAAGATCTGGAACTTCCATGTTAAAGTACTAGATGATTGTATAGGTTCCTCTAATTTATTCAAAGTAAGTGGAAAAAACCTTGCTCGGAATCTGCTAATCATAAAGATTGTTTCTGAATGAAAAAAATCATAGAATCAGAATTGAGATTCACTTGAAAGTAAAGTTCTATCAGTAATCTGTTAACTTTCGGATACATAAATGTAAGGTTATAAAAACCAATCTGAGCATGTGGATCACTATTCCCAAGTTTGGTATCAGAATTTTTATGCTGGGCCATCTACCCTTCACAAGAAACTGAGTTAGTTTTACTCTCAGGGTTCCCCTGGGTAGGAATTATAGTCCTCGCTTAGTAAATACCTCAGTTCACAGACGTTCATAGTTAGGATGGTACTGAAAGAGTAACTGTGAGAACAATGTCCACATTTACGACCTTTGCAGTGTTTTTGTCATGTGATTGCCATTATAGTCAGTCAGCGTAGTCTGTCTTGTGTAAAACTATAAGCATAGACATGGTCATGTAATTTTTCATTTGGTAACTGCTTTGCCTAACAACTAAGTTACCAGTTCCAAATGTTGTTGCTAAACCAGGACTACCTGTAGGCCAGTACATTTACCCAGCATCAGGATGATGATGGATGACCTGAACCATGTAATTTGGTATAAGATACCAAATAAACAAATAAATAGTTCCCTATTTTTGTCTATAGAAAACTTTAAATAATGATGAATTAAGTCCAAAATCTGTATTTCTGCTTAATAAAAACTTAGGATATTAAATAATTCATGTGATGATTATTTATTGGCTACTCTGAAGCAAACTAAAATTTCAAACAGGGTTGACTGTAGTTAGTCCTTGGGAGAATGCAAGGATGGTAGATTTGTGGTTTTGGAGAATCCTGGAGGAAAGCAACATCAACCACATCCATTATTTAAAAAAAAACTTACATGGATGAGTTTGTAAAGTTACCGGCAGTCCAGATTGACTATTATAAACATTACTATAGTATTTAAATTCAATCTCATAAGGCAAGTGGAACGATTCAAGTTCTATAGTAATAGCAGAGAACTCATATTTTGAAGTCTTGGCAACAGAACAACTGCTTGATTCAACAATTCAAGAATAGCTGAACAAAGTTTCCATTAGACTTTTAGACTGCATTTGAAAACAGAAGCCAAATTTAGACAATTTTGAAACCAGTTAGGCCTAAATAAATTTAAAAGACATACGAGAGACTTTTTCAGTAACGTAGTCAGACATGTACTCACACTGGGTTCTCAACACAGCAATTCAGATACAAATCTCTCATGAAAGAAACTCTCATGTACTGATATTTTTCCAACAAAGGGATGCTATCAGAGAGGCAGGTACACAAAAGTTTAACTACCATTTTGATACAAAAGCTTGGTTTGGCATAAATTGGTTGGTTATATGCCATCAAATCCAACCTTAGGGACTATGTTGTTAGATTTTCTCCAGGATGATTTGTCCCCTACCTGGTCTTGCAGATCTTCTACCATTAGAAGATCTATACCAGTCTCTCTGAATTTTTAAGAACATCAGTAAAAAATATAATCACACATATATGTATATATATACACATATAATTAAAAATTAATTTTAATTAAAAATTAACTTTTTAATTAAATTTTAAAAAATTAAAATTTTAAATTAAAAATAAAAATAAAAAATAGCAGTAATGGATATCACTCTTGTGTTTCACTTTTGTTTTTTCGGCCGTAGAGATTTATTACATTTTCCTCTTTATTATCAAATTGGTCTGCAGGGCTGTCATTCCAGAAGGAAGCCTCTTCTAAAGATGATGCACAAGAAAGCCCGCAAACGGTTTGCTGCAGACAAGCAGACTAAGGAC
>JANHFL010005641.1:6808-18209 GCA_032468155.1 Oxyrhabdium leporinum | reverse complement strand
AGGAGGAATTTTCTGACAGTGAGAGCAATCAATCCATGGAATCGAAGTTGCCTTCGGACATTGTGGGAGCTTCATCACTGGAGGCTTTCAGGAAGAGACTGGACTGCCATCTGTCAGGAATGGCGTAGGCTCTCCTTCTTAGGCCGAGGGTTGGACTAGATGACCTTCAAGGTCCCTTCGAACTCTGTTAATCTGTTAATTTAGTGACCATTCAAAGTTACCACGGCAAAGTGACTTATGGCCGCTTTTCACGCTTACGACCGCTGCAGCATCCCCCACGGTCCCATGCATAAAATGTGGCCGCTTGGCAACCGACTCCTATTTATGACAGTGGCAGTGTCCCCAGGTCATGCGATCCCCTTTTGCGTCCTGCCGATGAGCAGAGTCAACGAGAGAGAGCCAGGCTCGATTAACAACCGTGTTACCAACTTATCTGCAGTGATTCGCTTTAACAACCGTGGCCAGGAAGGCCATAAAACGGGACAAAATTCACTTAACAACTCTTGTTTGACTTAGCAAGAGAAATTTGGGGCTCAGTTGTGGTGTACAGGCGGTCCTTGGCTTACGACCACAACTTCTGTGGCTGGCAAGGAGCTCTAGTCAAATGACCACGGGGGACGCTGCCACGGTCAGAAGTGTGAATAACGGATGTAAGGCACTTTTTTTCGGTGCCGTTGTAATTTTGAATGGTCACTAAATGAATGGCCATCAGTCGAGGACTACCTGTAATTTGCAGGAACGCAAGATCATTGAAGCAGTTTCCCTGTTTTTTTTGGGGTGGGGGGGGGCAGGCTCTTTAGGCGGTCTCCATCGGCCATACCGACATCTTAACTGAGATAGTAAATGCCATCTAACCACGGTTTGTAACCATCTGCTGCCCTGCCAGAGAAACGCTTTAGTAGCTTCATTAACACGATATCCGGGTTTGCAGTCAGGAAATGCTCTTGGCTAATTAAAAGCTTGCCCAGCTCATTGTGGTTTCATTCCTCGTCCCCATCTTTTTTTTTTTAAATACGATTATGCCCTAGTTGCAGGGAGAACTGCAAGCCGGTGATTAAATGGGGAGGCCGAGTGGGTAGCCAGACCTTGTCATAATCGATGGTTTTGCGTTGAATGTAGACGCTCGCTGCAAAGAGAATTAATCGACTGTCTCTTGGTACGTGTCATTAAAATATTTGAAGGATCCTTTAAGCTGCCTCTGGAATGAAGGAGCAGATTTGTCCATGTGCGGATTCCACAGAAGCGACTTCCGGTTGTTCTAAGTCAATCCTGTTTCACGTTCCAGAGGGAGGGAATCGAGCGTTCTTTAACAGTTCATAGGCGGCAAGCATCCCTTTCCTTATAAAAATTCAGTCATTATGTGGGAAAATACTTACCTCCCGGGTGGCCGCATGAAATAGAGCAGATTTTCATGAGAAGATTGATCTCGTATTTCGTTCTTTTTTTTTTTATTTTAGCTATTAATATAAAGAAGCCTAACTGTGTATGATTTAAACAGGTAAGAAGGGTCGGTCACGTGGTGTACGTAACTACATTTGGATTTTTAGGGTACCATGTTTCGAATTTTCCCATGGTTTTCCACAATAAATTCCCTTGACTACAGCGGCGGTGATAAGGTTAGCATTTTCCTTCCCCTGCAAAAAAAATATATATTCAGTAATGTGCAATAAAAAGGTGGATCCGTTTTCGCATGTTTTTTGTACTTCTTTCTTCCATCTGCGTTTGTATCGGAATAGCTAATCTTGATGGAGCTCTGAAGGGCAATACTTCGGTGCTCCATCTTTTCTGCAAAAGTTCAAAGCAGTGCAGAGTACATAACTAACTGTACCAGTTCAAAAATGGGTGTAGTGGGACTTGGAAGCATGTGTTTTGGGGCACCTCCCCAGCAGTGGCAAGATGTGGTAGATTTATTGAGTTTTATTGAGTCAAAAGCTTGGCCAACCCAAGGACTGGTCTATTCTAGACTTAATTCCAATGTGCTGCAGATTTGTTTAGGTTTATGAGTGTAGCCTCAACATATACTATACACCAGAGGAGTCCAACTTTGGTCACTTTAGGTCAGCTTTGGAGACCTGCAGACTTCAACTCCCAGAATTCCCCAGCTAGCATGGAATTCTGGGAATTGAAATCCACAGGCTGCCAAGGTTGGATTCTCCAGCTGCAGACTGTTTGATCTGCAGCATTAATCCACAGTTTCTTCCATACTGCTTAACCTTCCTTCCCCTTTTAAGACTTCTTCAAGGATGCTGTCCAAATTTCTTGGACGGGCAGCTACTCATCACTGCTCATGTTTTGGGACCATCTGCTTGGAAAAGCTTATGTCCCCCTCCGGGATCACATTACAATTCCATATTCTTTTCCTTCTCCATCCCATCACCCGTTTTGAAATGCACCTTCAGCCCCGTTGATAATTCGATACGACTGTTCCTGTCCAGTGACAATCAGAACTTCACTTAAATTACCAAGGTCTTAATTTTCGTTTATGATCATACATCAAGAGATTTAGAAATCAAGCCAGAAAAAGCTGCCTCTATATCATTCACAACCGTTCGTCTTGGCCTTAAAAATCAATGTTTTTTTTAATATCTCTCTAAAGTGCAAGTGGGAATCTTTCCCTGGGATCTATAAAGCTTTTGTCACTGTTCATGGAATTTGCAGCGTGTTGACTGACAGGGCCTCGTAAAAAGCCATTTCATCTGAAATAATTACCAGACTTCATGGGTACGACACACCCTGAAACGTATCTATTCAAAAATAAAAGATTGCCACACCATTTCCTATGACTCAGCTGGTCAATTGGAAACCCAGATTTATAATAACGTATAAAAAAGCGAATTCTTTCCCATTGCGATTCTGAATCACGCTGTGAAGGGTAATGCAGCTTCCATTGGCAAAAAGTGGCACCATTTGATACATGCCGTTGCTCAGAATTGCTGGCGCTTTCAGACATAACAATTCTGAAGTAATTCCAGAAGCAACTATTTGCATCCAGATTCAATACACCTCAGCACGAGCTGTATCATTTCTCTGGTGACTTGCGCAAAGCCTTAAATTTGCTGAACTTTCCAGCATTCTTGTTCAGCTCTATGTCATGCGTGTCATTCATTCTCAATTCACATTTCAGTAAGCTGTACTTACGAGCGTGATGTTTCTATGGCCATTTTTGCCTTTCCTGTCCTCCTTGCTTAGCAATACAAACAAGTGATTATATAAGGGCAAAGCTGCCCTGGGTACCTATTAGAGAGAAATGGGGATGCAGAAATCCCCATGCATTGAAGTTATTCTCTAAAGGCTTTGTAGACGAGCCTCTGATGTTTTATACTCTGCCATCTGCAAATCCTCTCTTTGCCTCCAGGCTCTGGCAGTGGTGAAACTTAGACTAATTATCCCTCATATTTGAATAGCAATCTGCCAATTTTTAAAAGCTAACTAGACCAATGTCTCCTCTGTGCACGCACATGTTTGTGTGGATGTCTGTATATTTACATACGGTGCATCTATGCAACATCATTTTTTTTTTCTATCCACTTGAATTTTCTGAGCTGACTGGTTCTTTTTGTCTCTCCGTTCAGGCTTGGTATTCCTAAATCTCTTTAAAATGCTTGCTTAATTATGGACTCGAGGAAAGGATGCCCAGAGGGATGGATGGGGGCTGGGGGGAAGGAGATGACAAATGTGTTGCTTTGTTTTTTAGTCCAGGAGACAGAATAAACTCCTACAATAGGATAATAGAATTGGGGGAGGGGGGGTGTTCATTAATAAATTAGATTTCCCACATCATAAACTCTTACAGTGTATAGGATTGGTTTGGTCATGCAAGCAGGATAAATTTTGACTTGCGTAAAGAAGTCCAGTCTGGAGAAATAAAAGGTTGATATGGTCACCCAGACTTCCAGTATTAATTTTATAACCTGGTGCCAGCCTTGGAAGCCATAAGTGAGGGGCCTCTGCAGGCTGCCACACTAAAGCACATGGGAATTGAGGAGGGGGTACTTTCTCATGCAGTTAGAAGGGCTCGTAGACAAAACAACATTCTTTCTAAATGTGTCAAGGCCATCGTAGCCAGCACCTGGAAGAGGAGTGACAAGATGGAAGGAAGGATGATAGTTATAGAACAGGATTGGGGAATGTGATTTATGATGGGGGGAAAAGAGGTGGATCTTTGATTCTCTTTTGGGTGGGGAAAACCCTGGGCCTTCAGATTCAGGTTTTTCCCAGATGTGCCAACATGGTTTCTTTAAATAAACTCTTACTTGGATGAATTCTTATCTGAGTGCTGAGCGATTTATTGGAACTTGCATGGAACGCTGACACCTGGAATATTATCTCTTCTGGCCTAATCCTTAATTAGAACCCAGGATACGGTCAAAATTCTTGCCCGACCCCATAACAACGAATATGTAGAAGAGAAGAACTCTCACCATCCAAAGGCTTAGTCGCTTGAAGTCCAAGGTTACCCAGTGTCTTGCATTCCACAAGAGCCTTTGGGGTTATAAGTAGTCCTTAACCTACCACCGTTTCTTAGTGACTGTTGAAAGTTGCAACAGCACTGAAAAAAAATTGACATGGGACCGGTCCTTACACTTATAATCGTCGCAGGAATCCCACAGTCACGTGGTCAAAATTCAGGCACTTGCAACCAGCCTGGATTTACAGTGGTTGCAGCATTCTGGGGTTCTGTAATTGTCTCATTCATTCATTCATTCATTCATTCATTCATTCATTCATTCATTCGCCACCTTTATTTATTTTATTAAGAACAACTCCAGCAAGCATATCCAATACACCTTCCTCCTCCTCTTTTCCCCTACAACTTCCAACAAGCCAAGTCAATGGTGGTAACCTGGATTTCCTTAACAACCGTGTGATTCATTGAACAGCTGCCGTGATTCACTTAACGGCCATGACCTCAAAGGTCTAAAATCTGGTGTGTGCCACTTAAGCGCCTTTTTTAGCAACGGAAATTCTGGTCCCCGTTCTCATTGTAGGTCAAAGATTACCTGTCTTCGGAGTCACACCCACTCAGTCCCGAAAGGAGCAAAACCCTTGACAAGATTACTAAAACATCGCACTTAGAGCAGCTCTTTACAAAACCTTGGAAATCATCCTGTGGAAGGCGGCCTGAAGAAATTCACCCGTGCGCTAAGCTGGTGTTCAGTTCCTCCCAGCTAGAAATCGTTCGTACCTGTGGCCTTGTGGACTCTGAATAACCTCCCCTTTATTGTCGGAAAAAGCAGAATTGACAAGCGTCTTTCCTCCTGCTTGCGTTTTCCATTCTCCTACCATCCTCGTCGCGAAGCATCTCTAGAGAATGCCTCTTTGGATTTGTTCCTCGGGAAACACAACAGCCGTTTCCTGCGTGAACGCAGTGCGTGAAACGAAATAAAACAGCTGATTATTGGCCGTGGATTTTGATGGATGATTAAAAACAACAACAACAACCCACCTCTCTTTTCCCGAGCAAGGGATCGCTCTCAGGGGTTATCTAGACCGACCTGTAACCTTGTAAAGAACAGAGGCTGTTCATTGACCCTGGAAGTAATCCTCGGAGTTGTCATTCAATGGATGTAATAATTTCCACGGCAAGAGGGCGTTTTGTACGTGTGTTGACCGTCTTACACCTGCCTCTGTTTCTTTTGTCTAAACCACGTACCGGTAATAACAGTGTTTGCGGACAGCTTCGGAAGAGGCAATGATAGCAAAGTAGTTTCTTTTCATAATAAACAGAACTCGTGTGGCGAGTCAGAACTGGAATGAGCTCTAAATAGAAAACGGATCAAACTGGTTTTTCAACCTTTGCCAGCCTTGCATTTCAGGCCAATATCCTTTTTTTTTTTTGTAACGTTTTACTTCCTACCTGGCCTTACAGGTATCATGGCCGTAACCAGGTTTTCTAGCCAGCAGGCTATTTATTTATTATACTGCCTTTCATATATAGGTAAGAGGGAAAAAGGCATTCCTGTGGGCCTCCTTCGTGGCCCTGTTAAGCAAGCCCTTAAATCTAATTCTGTCCTGGGGTCCTGTGAGAGAATAGGTGGGAGAGCTTTTGTTCAGGTGTTCTGGCTGCCGTTTTTCTTGGGGGTATTATATATTCTGTGTTTTTTAAGCTGTGCAGGCTGAGGCAGCCTTTTGAAGAAAAAAAAAAGCAGGATTTTAAAAAAAATGCAAAATGCAAACAAAAAATAAACGGTCAATAAATAACTGTTGAAATAAATGTATATCAAGCAAAAAGCTCAACTTTTAAGCAACAGATTAAACAGAGACTTGGTGGCGCAGTGGTTAGAATGCAGTATTGCAGGCTGACTCTGCCGACTGCCAGCGGTTCGATCCTGACCGGCTCGAGGTTGACTCAGCCTTCCATCCTCCCGAGGTGGGTAAAATGAGGACCCAGATGGTTGGAGGCCAATAGGCTGACTCTGTAAACCGCTTAGAGAGGGCTGTAAATATCATGAAGTGGTATATAAGTCTAACTGCTGTTGCTGTTGTTTAACCTTGACTCATATAGAGCAGTGGCCCACAACCTTTTGGGCACCAGGGACCGCTTCCATGGAGATATATATATTTTTTCCACGAACCGGAGGGGGGGGTTGGTTTCGTGTGGTGCCTGCATCCCACGAATGGGGCTTTGCTTGTTTGTGAAGACCAGTTGCTGACATGCCAGTCCACGGACCGGGGTTGGGCACCCGTGATACAGAGTAATGTTGATCATCAGACTGATCAGGGTTGAAAGGGAACACATATCCTCCCTCCAGAGATTTAAATCTTAGACTTTCAGTATGTTTCTGCCAGAGTAAAGCAGTCTCTTTAGCTGTGGTCTCCCCACAGCAATTACAAATGTCTTCAATAGTTGCCAATTTGGGGGGGGATAGAATTTAAGAATACATTCCCATGTTTAACCATTATTTGTTTGTTTGTTTTTCAGTGCCCTGTTAATAACTTAATGAAGTCCCAACAGTGTTGTCGTAGAGCAAAGCAAAATTGAGTCATTGTGCTTTCTAAAACATTACGTTTCCAACATACAGAAGTTAAAATGCAACTTTTGCCGCCCATCTGGTTGTCCAAAAAGCCAATTTTTTTGTATTAATTGTGTCTTAAGACAACAGGATGTTAATTTGACATTCCTTAAAAGACAAGCCTATTAAAACAGGATGTTCCATCTCTTTGTTCCAAATTGCTTACAGCATTTTCTTATATTTTCTACTACTTTTCCATTGTACATAAAAAATAACTTCAAATTAGGTCAACTCAAAACCTTTTTCCAATAATATTAGTAATTTAGGAGGGCTAATGTGTCATGTCCAAATTGTACAGCTAGAACAGATTTTAAGGAATCCCAGATCTTTTTTTGGAAATTATCCAAAACTAATTAACAATGTTGAAAAAGACTAATTAACAGTAAGTTGATCCAAAGTGTTAATGCCATATTTTTTTTTACCCATAAACACAGATTTATCAGCAATTTTCAGGGTAGGATTATAATGTCCTTAATGTCTGTTTCTCATGGTAATTAGGATAAGAATTAAGCCCCTTCCCATCATTGCTTGTATTAGGTCTTGTAGCCCTTAAAACAGGAACTGAACCGCTGCCAAGATTTTAAGAGGGTCAAGTAACTTGTGCTCATACAATAATGATTTTTTAAGATGCATCACTTAGGCGCTATTACTTTGAGGTCAAAATATAAGGCTGGTATAGCTGGGAATCAGGAAAATTCGACTTTCAATTTTCTGCAAAGATCATACCGTAATTAAAAACCTTAAAGTCTGTCTATTCCACAAGCATTCTCAATATTTCAATCATCTGTTTCACTGAATATCTCTGCAAGTATATATTAGTCTTGAAACATTTAAAAAAAAAATCATTTTGATGTTTATCTGAGAGTCAGTTTTCCTTTTCTGGCATCTTTTTAACAGCAAATATGAGGAATAATCCAGTGGCAGGAGATTTCTTTATAACGCAGTGTTGATTTTGGTTTGCCAGGTTACAACAGGCGAATAGTACAAAGCCTACTGCTATTCATTACCTTATAATATATATACGTCCTCGACTTACAGCCACAATTGAGCCCAATTGCTAAGCAAGATAGTTGTCAAGAGAGTTTTTCATCTGTTTTTTTTCCCCCACAGAAATGATGCTTTGTGACTGGATTTTTTAAAAGAACTTTATTAATTTTCAAAAATAAAATTATTATGCAAAATCACAATATAAAGGGAAAAACTGGGAGGGAGGGACATTAGGGAAAGTTGAAAAAGGGACATAAATCCCCCCACCCAAAAATAACATTTAGAAAAAAAATTACTTCCAATTCTCTTCAATATGGATACAGTTATAAGATAAAATACCACTTTGTTTCAAGTTTAACAAAAAGAGGAAGAAGACACAAAATTAAAAACACGGAAGATAAACACAGCAAACGTGCTCTGTTCTTCTTTCCTGTTTTTAATTTTGTATCAGATTATTGTTTTTAAATTTTTACACATCGCTTTTTAATTTTGTATCAGATAGCAACAAGCAACCCTGGAGTTTATAAGCTTTTATGCTGCAGCGCCCTCTCGCGTTAAAGTCAGGTTCAATCCGCCTTGTTCGAGTCCACGTTTTTTCATCAAGCCTATTTGAACAGCCCAGTCCTCTGCTGTGGCAACTTGTCTGAACTGGCCTGGTGGGCTTTCAAACCTAAACAGCAGCTGTAATGAAAGACCTGGTGCTGAAAAGGGCTCCCTTATTTGTAATGGGATGAAAACAGGTGCTGTTTGCAATCTTAAAATTGCAGTGGGGTGCGAATGATCAAGGGAGAGCGAGCTCGAAACGCAGAGCTGTTGCCTGCACGGGGGGAGATTGTGCCAAAGTAAAGGATTAAGGGGAAAAAAAAAAGGAAAAAGTCCATCAGTCCCCGATATAGAAAAGCTACTGGGGAAAAAAGAAGCTGCTATAAAATGAAACGGAATAACAGCTTCCATATTTCCCTGAGATCTGACTTTTGAAAGTGTCGGGTTTTTTTTTTCCCCCATTGGCACCGCGCAGACTTGCCAAAGCGACGACGTCTTGAGTTATTTTTCACACCCTCTGCAATGTTTCCTGTAGCTGCCAGTTATTGCGATACGCGAGGCTAACCCAGACAGGGTGTTGATGGTCTGGCTGCAGTGAGTGTCTTGCGGATTTGAAAGATATAAATAGCTGCCTATTGTCTCGTTTAATGAAAAGAAAGGGCTTGGGGGGAACATGAGAGCAGTGTTCCAATATTTGAGGGGCTGCCGCAAAGAAGGGGTGGGCTATTCAGATATTCAAGATCACGTGAAGTGATAATACCACTTGATGAGGCCTTGGTAAGACCACACTTGGAAGCTTACATAGAGTTTTGGGTGCCACGGTATAAAAAAAGAAGTCGGGACTCTAGATAGGGTGCAGAGAAGAGCAACAAAGACGATTAGGAGACTGGAGGCTAAAACATGAAGAACGGTTGCAAGAATTAGGTATGTCTATAGTCTAGTGAAAAGAAGGAGCAGGGGTGACATGATAGCAGTGTTCCAATATTTGAGGGGTTGCCACAAAGAAGTGGGGTGGTCCACCTATTCTGCAAAGCACCTGAACAAGAAGCAATGGAAGGAAACTAACCGATGAGAGAAGCAACCTAGAACTAAGGAGAAATTTCCTGACAGTTAGAACAATTCACCAGCGGAAAAACTTGCCTCCAGAAGTTGTAAATGCTCCAACACTGGAAGTTTTAAAGAAGAGATTGGACAGCCATTTGTCTGAAATGGTACAAGGTTTCCTGTTTTAGCAGGGGGTTGGGCTAGAAGACCTCTGAGGTCCCTTCTAACTCTGTTATTTTTTATTCTGTATTGGCATAATGAAAAACTTTGAATTTGTTTCCTTCATATTAAAGGAATTGCTGCAGCACTTTGGAAGGCAGTTAGGGATTTTTTGTTTCTTTTTAAGGATATTCAGTGTTGCAGTGAATTTTAGGAAGGCCTTGCTTGGCACACGTGAATTAATCAGATAGCTCTTAAAACATGCAGGTAATCCTCAACTTACAGTCACTCATTTAATATGGGATGCCCATAGTAGTCTGTACTAATAGAAGATACTTAAGTGTGCCCTGTGAGCAGGTCATGTCCTGAATTATACTAGTAAGATGCTAAGATGAGACTAGAGTCACCAAGTTGAAAAGTTCAGGTTTGAAAGCAAAATATTGAAAATGGTTTATTTTGCTTAGCCAAAGTTACTTGTCCTTTAATTCCTCAAACCTTATGCAGCCCATGGCTATCTTTGCACGATGCAAAATGTCAGTCAAATCACGGAGTCTGTAAACATTATTTGTTTATCCAG
The DNA here is from genome assembly GCA_032468155.1 of Oxyrhabdium leporinum. NCBI lineage: Eukaryota > Metazoa > Chordata > Lepidosauria > Squamata > Cyclocoridae > Oxyrhabdium > Oxyrhabdium leporinum. The sequence goes on along the minus strand of JANHFL010005641.1, from coordinate 7,886 downwards.
TTGACATTAATTAGAGGTTTAAATTGTCGAAAGAAATGGTTCTTGATCTCCTGGAAGGCAGAATGTGGTGCATTAAAGTAGCCAATTAACAAAATATTGAATCTGTGATAAAGACCTGTTTCTCCTAAGAACTATATAGATTAAATATTCAGAGGGGTAGAAAGGGAGATGGCCAGTGGAAACTATTAGTACAAATGTGCAGGTCTCTCACATTGCTGAAATGGGACACCGAAAGTTTTTGGTTTAGTGTTGATATTTCATTCTCATTCTATTAAATATTTGGGTATATATGATCGTGGTAAAGTTTAGCTCCTTGACATAGGTAGTAAGCCTCTCAAAGTGACATCTTTTTTTTTTCTTACGCACTAAACTACCGTCTCACTGATAACACCATGGTATTAAATATGTCCATATGCCATTATTTATAGAACCCTATTTCATTCTTTTCATTGCAGGAATTGATTACAAAACCACGACAATTCTGTTAGATGGCAGAAGGGTCAAACTGGAGCTCTGGTGAGTCTGCATTATATAAATCTTTCAAAGTAGTGGAAAACCTGAGCAGAGAATCTGAATTCACTAAGATAATCTGCAACTTTATATCGTTATTAAAATCTGTTTTAGTTATGCTGTAATTCGTATGAAGTAATAATATCTGTGTAACGTGAATTAGCTTATGTTGAATCTCCCTATTGTTGTTGTTGTTGCTGTTATTGTTACCCTACAAGAAAGCAAGATTTTGTACAATGTCAAAAAAGCTATGATATCTAGCCCACAAGTTTACTATTTTTATTTTTTTATGTCCTGCCTTTATTTTATTATTTTTTTTATATATATAAACAACTCAAGGCAGCGAACATACTTCATACTCCTTCCTCCATCTAATTTTCCCACAATAACAACAACCCTGTGGGGTGAGTTGGACTGAGAGAGAGTGACTGGCCCAAAGTCACCCAGCTGGCTTTCATAGCTAAGGTGGGGCTATCCCAAAGGGTCTTTTTTTTTTCAAGAGGCAACTGGACTTTCTGGTTTTTCTTTGAAGGCGTTTCGCTTCTCATCCAAGAAGCTTCTTCAGCTC